>VSDK01028869.1:263300-392376 GCA_009767595.1 Symbiodinium kawagutii
GCTGCTGCTGCTGCTCCTGCTGCTACTGCCACTGCTACTGCCACTACTGCTTCACCACAACCATTACATAACCACTATATAACAACTATATAACTACTACTGACCAGTAACCACCAGAACGACCACCCGTCACCACCAGTTACCCACCAGGTGACGGTTGGTGGGGGCATCGACGTCCAGTACCAGACCTCAGCCACGCTGCAGCGGCACTTTGGGTACAACACGACGGGATCCACCATGGATGCACCAACCGAGGTTTGGGATTGGTGGATTGTTGGGATTTGGTTAAGAAATATTCATGGTTCTTCATTGCTATGAATCGAATCATGATGACTAATAACCACAAGTATCCATTCATAAAATAATGCTTATGCTAAACATGGATCCACCAAGGTTGGTGGTTCCATTCACGCTATAATATTTTTTCGTCCACCCCTGGGATGAGTATTGATGATCCATTTGTATGAATCTTCGACAGGGTTCCCACTATTTCATGAATGATCCCACAAATATATGGGCGAAGACTGCGCTCAACATGCAGTTTGGTATTGACAAGTATTGGCCTACCCCCAGCTTGTGCTGTTCAACTGGGAATCTGTGTGGTCATCATCTAAAACTAGTTGTTACAACACATAAACATTGGTTCTGAGACCAAGACCACAGGAACCTATGGAGTCGATCGTAAATTGTGTCCTCACAAATCACCTAAATGTTTCAGTACCTACCTGGATGTACACATCAAAAATAACAAGCAGAGTGTTTCCTAGGCCACAACGGGATGCCCCAATATCATTGTTTATCGATTGAGATGATCACTTTGAGATTTGGAAGTGTATCCTGAGGTAACTAATCATCTCAGTTGGTTGGAGGATTGAAACGATTTGCCTGGTATCTAAACATACCAGGATAGATGTATACCTGGCATTTCATCATAGAATCCAATAGTACAAATCATCCAACTAACATATTATGATATCTATCCAATAGTATTTATCATAGAATCCAATAGTACAGATAATATGGCTGTGGGTCAAAACCCTGTACCCATTGCTTTGATTATTCCCCTGTAGTTGGGTGGTGAATATTGACCCATAGCATGAATACCTGGCACATTATCATACAGACCACCCCATCATTCTGGAAATCTGCAACTGTACAGAACGGCGGTGATGGTCCCTGAGCGCCGAATCACATCTCTGGTCTCAGCAACCCTGGTAGAACTTGAACTTGGAGTAGCTACATGGTGGTTTCTCAAAAATAGGGGTCCCCCCAATCATCCAATATTAATCACTCCTCTGCTTGCGGTCCCGGCTACCTCAAACATCCAATATTAATCATGTACATATAGGAATAAAGCAACCATTTTTGGTGGGTCCCCTCTTTTGATAAACACCCATATGGTGGTTTCTTCAAATAGGGGGCGGCGCCTCAAAAATGGTGGGTTTATCATTACAAGTGACTAGTATGGGATGATTTGGGGGTACCCCCACTTTGAGAAACACCCATCTGTAGTTGTACAATAACCATCGTTCCCAAAAAATGCTAAATCCCAAGCCGCTTGCTGAAAAATATCCATGAACATCCAGTCTTATTTGGTCAACGGATATTTGGTGCTTCAAATGTCCCAAGGTCCACCAGTTGATCGCCCGACTTTTTGCTTTCGTCACTAACTCATCCTTGTCCTTCCAGCCACCATGATAGCAAGGTCAGTTTTTTGTTGTGGAGGATTGCTATGGATTGGTTATGATTGGTTCTACTGCTGCAGTTATTTCTGTAGCGACTATATAGCGGTGGCTGGAAGCATAGGTCCTGATGTGTAGCTTGAGCATCAGAAAACAAGGGAATGAGATAGCAGCACTCGTCCCTCAAATGCTGGAGCTTCGACACAGCCTTCCGTTTGGCTGCATCGTTCCTCATGAGCAATAGTCTTGGAACTGAAACCAAAATGCCTCAGTCGCAGCCGTGCAGAAATATCAACCGCGCATGAGTGCCTATCAAGTGAATATCAAGAAGATTCTGAAGGTTGGGGATCCAACAACGAATTCACAATTCATATGTGCACAAAGCAAACCACCATCTGAATCATCATGCTAGAAACAACCGTGCAAACTTATATAACCGATGTCTCATCCATTTCGAAGGTTTGGCAGGTTGCAGCTTGCCACTCCCTGCGGTCGTGTTGCTCTGAAACCTTTACCGGTCCCGCAGAAGGCCAGTGGTCCAACCAGCCAATGTCTGTGCGACTTGGCCTCCGATGGCGCCAACCTTCTTGTTCTTTACGAAGTATTCCTCGGTCCGTATGATTTCTCTTGGAAATCATCAATTGGGCACCCTGAGTGTTTTCTCTGGTTGAGGATAAGCCCATCATTCAGAAACAGCGTTTCCTGCTCAGATGTGCTTTTGCTGGTTGGCTGGGGGTATACATCTATACTATTGGCAAGCCCTACTAAAAGCGCCGAGCTTCGTTCACCAAATGGCTAAGGCCAAGGCAAATGGCCAAGTAGCAGGGGAAGAAGGCGTGTGGCATTGGCTTTCCCCAGAGCTTCCTGGCAATCACCTGGTGCTGAGGTTTGGTGGGGTCCGGTGGGATGAGGTTTAACCCGCAGCAAATCAACAGGGACTTTGGCGCTGCTTGGTCGCTTTTGTGCTGTTCCAAGTGCTTTATCGCTTCCGTCTGATCCAAGGTAAAGCAACCAAAAACTGAGCAGCCCCAGTAACCCTGGTTCCCCTATCATTGACCATTGGTTTCCCTATGATTGTTGGTATTTTTTCCCCCACTATTGGCCGGTTAATATTGCCTGAAGTGAAAAAGTGAGATGCCTGGAATGACCTATGACCCTAGACTTTTAAGCACTCATCGCCTGTAAGGGCACTTGCACATCCAGCCCTTCTTCTCAGCAACCAAAGGCACTTGCTCGCGGATCAACAGCCATCAATTCATGGTCACTAGTGGTCAGTAGTGGTCCATGGTAGATCCATATTAATCAAGCACTCCCCAGTTTACCGTGAATAGCTGGTGATTTCAACCATATTGAGGGGATGAATCAATATAGATCTGATATTACGGATGGTCACTCTTTTTCGAAACAGCCAACAGTTTCAACCAGCAAACAGATGTTCTTGCAGTAACAAAAAACATCCAAACACAGCACATCAAAAACCCGCAAAAAACCGTCAAACACTCCCATCCTTTCTGAACCCCCGGGTGTGCCTTCTTGTAGAAGATCTGGCCGATAGGTCCATGCACGATGAACATGGGGAAAGCCAAGGATCCCAACGTGGCCATGGGCTTGGACCCGAAGAAGGTGGTGATGGCCGATGGGCTCTTGCTCAAGGCATCGCGGTGCATGGCCTGCTGGAGCATAGGATAGATGTTTGTCAGTTTATTATGGGAACACGGGAGTTATGTTTACTAACCTAATGAGCTCAAAGAATTTCAGTTCAATGTTTGTGTTATGTTCTTTGTTTGTTAGTTTAAGCAGTTGAGTGCGGAGGCCAAACTGTCCGAAACGGCCGCTTTCTCTTGGCACCTTCAGGAACTTGGTGAACAAAGGCACGAATAGAACTCCTCGAATGATGGCATCGTTGAAGTCAAACTGGGTCACACGGAGAAGCAAAGAAGAATAGGCCTTGGTTTCTTGGCCTTCTTCTTTGGTGGCTCTGAAAGTGTAGAGCTGGCATGATGCCAAACTGCTATCGAGATGTCTAGTGAAATTGCCAAGCCATACTCAAGCTATCTGTGGATCCCGCGCCGTATTCCAAACATGGCCTTGGGTCCAGGTGCTAATGTCTTGGGGATTCATATGCTGGGTGATGATAAATATCCAATTTCAAGTATGGGCATAAAGGAGAGACCATAAAACCATGTAGATATACATAGTCGTAAACCTATATGTATCTATATCTTTAAACAAGTCTTGTCTGAATTGATGAATTATGCATCTACGCTTCAATTCTTACCAATGATCCATCACGATGGATCTCGCTGGTGGCCTCTTCTGTTTATACTGATTCTTGGTCTTATCAACGGTGATCAATGCCTGTGTCCCAATCGTACTTTCCCAGCAGCATGACTTCGGTGGCAATAGGCTGTGATCGTCTCAGCTATCAACAGAGCCTTTAGCCAACACTCATTACCTGTTCTGACTGCTCATGAGTTGCATTGAGTTGCAATGTGAAAACCATCAACAACAACAACACATGTGGCCGTTTCCCAAAATAGGGAACTCCAAAATCAGTTGGTTTCTTGCTAAAAGGGGTTAGTATTGGATGATTTTGGAAACCACCATCAATACCAGAGATTCAACAAATCAGTGTGGCTACATCTGCACTCCTGAAACTTGGCATGCTTCTGACCAGTGCACTGACAAGCGCGGACAGAACCCTTCGAGACGACCAATAACCTCTATCTCGTGCATGTGGAATGACTTGTAGTCATATGACTTACAGTCTATATTGTGATGACTGACGTCTATATTCCGAGAACTATGACTGACAATTGTGAATATGGTCATAGTGCAGTTTATTGTTAATAAACTTCCTATCATATCTATGACTTTAGCTACAGTCAAACACGTTTCTTTTTTTTTAAATAGTAGTTATAGTCATAGTAGTTATAACTAGTTAAAACTATGACTATAAGTACGGTCAACTACATTTCTGACTACTTCTTGTCATCAACCCTCCTGTCGATTGTGCAAAGCGAAAAACTCTTGTAGGCCTGGATCATCCAATAATCTTAGCCCGAACACTTCGGGCTTCCTTTCATGGACGATAGACAGTCATATGGATGTTTCTCAAGCCAGTTTGGGAAGCGCCAAAAATGGTTGGCTCATTTCTATACATGGATAAGATTGGATGATTTGGGAGGACCCCTATTTTGACCACCATATGTGGACATACTGATCGTGGTGACGCCAGGTACCATGAAGAACTGACAGTGACTTTGGTTGTTTAGTGTATCTTGCAGGCTTGGTACCTGCGTTCCCTTCTGGGTAATAGCGGCCGTGCAATATCTATGACTGGTTCTTGGCAACAATTCGCAATTATCCTTTGCCATGTGTGGTCATAGGAAACCGTCGCTAACCAATCGATTACCCAACCAATGGATGACCCAACCCACGCACGGCCGTTCTTCTGCGGCAGCCAAGTTGCAGCCAGGAACAGCCACAAAGGATTCCTTGTTGGATATGCAAGCAGTGGAGTACACAGAAAAAGTGTACGCGCCCCACGTGAATATGACCACGCAAACTCGTGAAAGCGTTGCTTTCAACTTCCAGTTATCTGAACAACATGCAAGCTATGTTGCCCAAACACACCCATCATCAGCTTGATGCTGATTCGCTCATGCCACATGGACAGAAAATGGTCACCTTGTCGAGGTAAAACATCAAACGAAAAGACCACTGAACTGTGGGCAACCCCCACGTCAACCCAACATGCTGTATCATCATAACATAATTGGAGCGGTCATGCTTTGGTCATGCAAGTATCTCCGAGACAAATCAACCAACAATCAGCTTCCCTATAAGAATAAAATTGGTTCCCCTTGCTTAGGAAACACATTATTTTTCTGTTGCTGGTTGTCAACATCTTGGTTGTTGTTGGCTGCAATACTTGTTCTTGGTGCGTCAACATCAAGCTCACCATTAACGGATGTGACAGCTGACTCCCAACCAACACTCTGAATGCTTAGCAACGCATTACTTATAGCGACCGCATCAATATGAATATATTCTACGTTCTACATTTACACATACCTATATAATCCTATATAAAGTAAATTGTTATACATCCCAGTTGTTTCACTAACGTTTACCAACATCAGTCAACCATGATCAACCATGGCTTAACTACGGTATCATCCCCATATCCCAGTTGCTTGCAACAGCTGGGATGGCCAGGTTCAAGCCTAGCTTCATGGGCTGCTTCTTCTTGTCCTCCTCGGTGTCGAGCATGACATGGCGCACAGCGATGATGCCCATGGTCATTTCCATCCTGGACGCAGTTGGGGGTTGGCCAGGAACTCTTGGTACATGATTTGATCATGAACAAATCTGAAAAAACTCATTTCAGGGTTGGTGCATCCCCCAAAGTACCAGTGATTCTCTTTGCCATGATGAAAACTACATGCCGAACAACATGCTGCAAACCTCTTTGACTTTGTCCTTCTGTCTGTTCGCCCCTCCCGCTCTCATGCATCCAGCAATGTATCTTGACATGTATATGGTGGTTTCTCAAGATAAGGGAACTTCGAAGGGGCTGGCTTATTATCAATAAATGGCCCATAATGGATGATAACTGGGGGGTTCCCTATGGCCCATCATATAGGGACCCTTGGGCCATCAGGCAGCGGCAACAGCTTCTCCAAGTGTCAAAGCCCAGAAAGGATGGAAGCGGGTGAGGTTCCAAATCAAGGGATGCATCACCTTTCCGTCCACTGGATGCTCTTTGCCTCAGTAGAGATTGGCATCATCAAACTCCCTACACCCCTCCGAACATCTCACAGAATCATCATAGATGTGGGCGATGACCAGCATGGACCACGCAACCAGGACACGGATGCCAGGACCCCACCTCCAACACGATTGAATTCTCACATTCCAACACTGCAGTTTGCTATGTGACAATCGGTTTTCTGGATGCCGACAGTCAACACCGATACACGTGAAACCTTCTGGCAGAAGTTTGGGGAATCCCACCGAACAGTCACCGATTATATACCTTCATGAACCTCCAGGAACTTGCTGTGATGAGTGCCATTGTCCGTAGCCTGTCATGTGGTAGCCGTGAAGGTTTCACGAACAGGCTTGCGACAATAGAAACCTGAAATCCATGTGGTACAGCTAAACCCATCTCTAGATCGCTCACCAGCAGCTTTGCCATCCCAGGGGCTGCTGTGGAAGCGTGATGTCTCGGAGTAGGAGACCTTCTGCAACAAGGAGATGCCGGTGAGAGCCATGAAGAGCTTGTTGAGGCCACCCTTACCCAGCTGAGCCACCTGCAATTCAGGAGCAATGCCACTGTGATCCTTAAACATCTATTTGGTGATGGCAGCAAGGGCAACAAGCTACTGATTTCGATTCAAGGAAAATGAGCAGCCTGCGGCAGGACGAAGGTTGGCATGGTGAGGTTGGAAAACGTGAGCGCCGAAAGGAACCTTGGAAAGCACCGGCGTAACCTGATACTGACAAGCTCAAGATCAACCACTCCGGTCGACCACCCATTGATATGAGGCCAAGAGCGGTATAGCTTGCAGCATCTGGATTGTTCACTGAAAGATCTGCGGGCACAAGCAACCAATGATACTCTCTTGTATCTTCGGTTGTAATTGTACCTAGCAAAATGTGATGCAAATATCAGCCATGGTGTAAATTCATGTAAATTATAGATCAATATAGATCAGAGGTATATCCACTCATCTCCAAGAATATAACGTACGCAGTTGAATCAAATTTGGGCATGGGCTTCCGTGGCATTACCCCCCACCACATTATGGGACATTTGTATGTATTTTCTTTCCATTTCTTCCATCATGTTGAGGTACCAGTGTAGCGATAGATCCACTACACTGTATGTACCAAACGTATCTTGTCGTACTTTGGAGCACTTATGAGTCATACCTGTCATTTTGTTCCCCAAACCACCTCACTTGAACTGACTGTTCACCATTTCCCATCATTTACCATTGATTAAACCGAACAAACCCGTCGTTTCCCCACAGCAAAAACGCAGCCATCGCCCCTGAACAGCCATCGCCGCCGCCCCATCCGTCCAGAGAACCAGGTCGGTTGGTTCCAAATCTCCGCCTCCTTGGGGAACCATGCCTCACAGCATCCAAGGCATCCAAGTAACGACCGACAAACCATGCGGCCGTTTCCATTGCCGTTTCTGAGTCTCCCCTTTGTGCGTAAGTTGTTGTGTGGCATGAATCCCTCCACGGTGAGAAATTGTCAATCAAGTCCTAAGAGCTGTGGGTTTCGGTGTGGTGTTGCTCGGTCTCCACTAAGACCTGTGTTTCCGGTGGCGATTCTCTCAACTTGCTGGCAGCTGAAACCATGGGAGTTCAGCTCCAGTCTGAGGTTGGTTGTTAGGCGAGCTCACCCACATGATAAAACATCTCGTTGCTTAGGGAGTTTCCGTAATTAAGCATAACAACAAAACATCATGGATCACCATTGGATCACCTGCATCCATCTTCCCCACCTTGCCTGCAGCATGGTGAAGTTCAGCATGGCTCTGAAGGCAATCATGTTCCAGGAGGCGTTGAACTGTCGCTCTGCCCAAATGAACCTGAGCTAAAACTGGGACCAAGTGAGCAATGACGATAGCAAGAACCCAGCTGGGCTGGTGCAGTCACTGCTGTTCCTCTTGAGGGATTCCCAGTTCAAGGGTTTCTAGTTCAACTACAAACATCTACAAACCGAATAGTAGAACCAACTGCCTGGCCACCATGATCAAGCATGGTCGCGCACATTCGTCTCTGCTACTCCCCAGTACCTTGCAGGGAGAAAACAATGGACTATCACAAATCAGCCATGGATAGCAATTGAAGGCAAAGATCCATGGTTAATCGCCTAGAACCAACAACCATGACCTGTCAATCGAGGAGTTGGACGGAAGGCAAGTCACCAAACAGTCTACCGCACAGTCCACCGATTCCTTATAGCACTCCTGGTTGGTTCTTTGCTCCCCCTTTGAAGGGAGATATTTATGAATATTTATGGATTCCTTGGGTTCCTGAGCTCCCAAACACCCGCCAGGTAGTTGAAAGGCTGCTGCCCAGTAGGAAATGCCTGGTGTAGATGCAGCTATTGAGAAGCCCTGTATTTGACCGCAACCCCCCCGCTATGGTGAGCAACTGCTGTGGGTTACCACTGAGCTAGTTCAGCATGCGCTCGCTCCAAGGTGCATGGGCGCAAAAACAGCTGAACTCACGAAGTGCAAGGGATAGTAGGCCATGACCTAAGCACCGCAAAGCACCACAGTGAAGTTGACCCAAACCAGGGTAAGTTCGAAGGGTGAAACCAGGATTTTTTTTGGCACGCCCTTCCATTCGGGGTCCGAAACCATCCTGAACCGTTGATGTAGGATTGTCCAATAGAGTAAGAGTACCCCTACCACTGGTAGTATCCCTATGGCAGCAACGCGTCTTGGTGGGTGGTACTACTGTATCCCTATTAAGAATGGCTGCTAGTGGATGGTTAGTAGGTGCTACCACTTGTGGATCATCCTGAACGGTTGAACCGGCACCAGGGGCAAGGCACTCTCTGCCAGAAGAAGAGCTCAGGGTTGGCAACCTGAAACGTGGAGAAGAACCGTCGGGAATGGAGGGTTGGGTGAATAGTAACCATTAATAATCAACGGTTAACTAGCTGGTTAATGCTTGACAAAAGGGGATAGTCAGCACAAGGATAAGGGGATATACCAACTAAGCATCAACTTTATGGGGGATAGCAATCAATCATAGGCAAAACAGTGGTTAATGCTGATACACCAGCGGTACAGGGTTGTGACCCATTTTGACCATGGAGAACATGATGGCATGATAGTGCTCGCATCTAACAGTAGCCAGCAAAAGAACCATATGGAAAGCTGCCATACATGATCCAGGTTTGCTCAGCCCCCCCACCCTTCCCTTCCATGATACGTTCTGATTTGAGGCTTCACCATTATGATTCACAACAGTTGGGGGCACAAAAATGTCATCCTGCGGTTTGTTGACAGATTCGCCCCAGGTACGGTCCCAAAAAATGACACGAATTAACACTGACCTTCCCATGAATTGAAGCGGTACCTCCACAGGCCAGGAAAAATCAACATCATCTGCGGTTGGATATCGAGTGGTTTGGGGTACCACCATCTTTGGCCCTGGCCTTCTTCTCTTCTACGCCCCTCTCTCCGAGCTTGGTAGATGTGTAAGCAGAGACGTAGCCAGAGATCACGAAGAAACCACCCACCAACACGTTCTCCTGGTCCAGGACGGTGACATTACATTAACATCAACACTAGCACTGCCTTACATCAGATTACATATACACACACACACATGCATGCATGCGTAAACAAATGAATACGTCCATGCACATACTATGTGTGTAAAAACATAAAGGTGTGTCAGGCTGGTCGGTTAGCTTTCCAGCGTGGACCTTTGGAACGCGCGCGGGAGGGAAAAAAGAAAAATAACAAGTGTGTCAATACATAAACATACGTGTGCATACATCAGGCAGCTGTCCATAAGATAGAGTATCCAAACACTACATTACGCTATTATGATCCATTGTGGCAGCTCCAGTAAACATGGCCAACACAGTCTCTTTCAGTTCTCCTCAATTGGTTTCTGGTTGGTGGTGTCAACTCCTCTGAAATACTTTAAATTCACCAAGCGTCTCAAATATAGGAGAAAATAAAGATGTTTACAACTACCAACCAGTTTCCACTAGTAATCATAGGCATCCTGCTGTCCGGAGGAACTTTCGTGCGGCATTCCATGGTTTGACAAAAATTCAAGCATATCATCTCGTGAAAATAGATTCCCAAAGGACGGCCAAACAAATGCAAACATTCTCGAGAAACTGTGGCATGATCTGGCATCTAAAACAAAATCATTAACCGCAAAAACATTGTCATAATGCAACTTGATACCGTGGCAACTTTGACGACCCTTCGTTACCACAAACAGCGAGCAGTGTGGTGACGTCAGGTGTAGCTTCGGCTGAAGGATGATCTGCTTTTAGCATCCGTGATCCAAGCGCAATCCATTGCGCGAAAATGACACACACCACCAAGCCATGGTGGTTTCTCAAGCCATAGGGAACCTCAAAGTTATGGTTAATTTGTGACAACAAATGGTGCATAAACTGGATGATAAGTGGGGCTACCCTTATTGTGAGAAACTGCCAAATGGATCCAAATGGTAACCGATTATGATGGCACGACTATGTCCGCCTTGCCTGCGTCAGTAGCTTCAGGGCAGTGAGATTGCTGGTGCCGAACCTCAGCCGCGACCGAGGTTCAACTGGCCAGTTGGGTTCAACCATCAAAATTCACCACCATGGTACAGTAGGCCAGGCAACCTTGGCCAGGTTAACTGTACCAAGGTTCAACTGACCATGGGGAAAACCATGGTGAATGATGGGTACACTACGCTACTCAGCCACCTGTCTCTGGTGCAGGACTGCCATGGAGGGCAACTGTAGCCATGTTGGTTGAGCGGCATGGGAGGGTAGCCATGGTCCACCATGATCAAGGGCAGCAACTTTGGCCGGCCTTGTGCCCCTGTGATAGTTTTTTAAAACGGATGTTAATGGTACATCGATATAAATCAATCACCGTCACTTTAAGCATAGCTGGCCGCTGGTCATTTATCATCAAATATAGAGTCTTATTATATCTTATTCATGTTGATTTTACATCGGACAGAATTGAACTAAATCAGTGGTTTTTCTGTTCCCAGTGTAGAGGATGGGGACAGGGTTACAGGTCGACAGGTCGAGCCCAAGCCATTAATTGTAAGGTGGCATAGATTTATTTGGGCGTAGCTCAAGGTTGCGAAGCTCGAAAGTGCGGATAATGTCCCCCTCAAAACGCTCGGTCTCAGCGGCCTTTGAATTATACTGCAGCTTCGTAATCACCACCCCGTTTGATTGGTGGTTTTAATCTATTCATTCCCAAAATATGCTTGTCAAGGTGATTAGAGGTGAATTCGTTCTTTGTATGATGACTGCAAATTTTACCTGCACTTCAGCAAGCTGACCGCTCGCAGAGCTATGCTTCGGCATTCTTTCCCAAGCCATGAAGATATCTCCAAATCGCCATCAAAAACGGATGATTTTGGCATACGTTGGGAATCTCCCCTCCTTTAGAACCATTGATTTTGGAGATATCTTCATGGTTAATGAACATTAATGAACCATCTACCGGGGATTCCCCTCCAGAAACATCGACCATAAACCTATCACTGCTCATGCAGCACCACCCCAAGGGAGACCCGGCCGAGCAAAGTGTGCAACGACGATCGGGAAGACCAGCGCGAAACGGCAGCCGTCGATGCAGTCCTGGGCCCCGGTCCAATGCTCAGTGGCACGGGGGCCACGACTGCCACTACCGTTGTATCACCCTTCAAGGTACTGAGCAAAGGAGGTGAGTTGCTTGTAAGTGATATTGTCACAGAACTGGGTTCAGCGGACAATGAGAATCTGGAGACCTGTTGAAAGGGTGGTCCATCAATGATGTTTCCTGAAAATGAAAGCTTTACTGTACCTTCTGAAATCTACGATGCCAGTTGGCTACCTTAATCTACCCTGTGGAATCCCCTAAAATGGTGATTAATGGTTGAATCATCCCCCTTCTTGAAGTCTTTAAACATCCTTTTTTTGGGGATTCAACCGGTTGGCTACCAACTCATCATCCTTGCGCCAGCGCCGCCCATCATCATGGGGCGCTGGTTGGTGGATTCCAACCGGGAGATCTTCCTATGATGGAAGCCTGGTGAAATACTGAGCAGAACCACCGGCCAGATTCAGGGTTTTCTAAAAATGGGGGAACCGAAAAAAAGGTTGGTTCCTATAAATGATCAATATTGGATGATTTGGGGGTATCCAGGTGACCAATATGAAAGGAATGCCAGGATCCATGGTGGATTCACCATACTGCTCGGTAGCGATGTGGGGTACCCCGTTTTGAGAAACCAGCCAAATGAATTACTTTGCTAATCATCTCCAATGTGCTCTGTAGATATATGTGTGCAGGCATGGCAACGTGGATGGATGCATGTACCATCACATACCCGTATATCAACAAGAAACAAACAGTGTACATATAGTAATGATTAATTATAGATGTATATATGGACAATTAATTGCAAGTCACATGAAACAGCTACCTGCTGTCCAAATATGTCCATATTGCACGCACATTTGCAAACTCAGCACCAGAATGTTACGTGCAAATCCTGACAAAACACCGCAGATTGATTTGTCATCATACATCTCTCTCTCTCTATACTGTAAAGAAAAATATATACAATGTACATATCTTTACTGTAGTATGTGCATTTGTTTAGGCACATACCTGCCCAACTGGGTATGTAGCCGTAGGTCAAATCCCAGTACCCCTAGTAAACATTCCTGTTGTAGGCTCATGGCCCTGCATGCCGTGCCGCTCAAAAATTCTTTATCTGGTTCTCATCCACTATTCCTCAGCTACTACCCGTCCCTCACTCAACATGAAGCAGATGTCAACTGTTGCCAACCCGCTGTCCACCTGAACCCGCAGTTGTCTACTTTTGTAGCATGATAAACCGTTGATAAACCCACCCAGCCCCGCAGTACCAAGGCTCCAATCTGGGTTTCTTGGCAGGCGCCTTCACTACTTCGGGCTTGGGTGGAGCGGCCTTGGCATCAGCATCCACCACCATCTTGCCACCTGGGAGCCACAGGTCCCTGGCATCCCCGAGTCCTGGCTATGGGTCACCCCTGGCATACCACCACTTGGGGAGTCCCCCTTGTGATGACCTCAAGTATAAAAGTCACCCTGTGATGTCATCGCTGGTCATCACGGGATTGACATCTGACCAATAAGCCAAGTTCGGAACAACCAAAAACTGAGCGCTCGGGTTTTGACACTCAACTCTGAACTGCTAGACACTGAGTCTGCGAGTGATATGGTTGCTGTCCCTGGCTGTTCCCATTTTGGGGAGACTTCCGAGACGCAGTTGGCATGGGCGTCGATAATCGTCGGACTTCAACCGAATCAGGTGGCATAAGCGTCGCAGTTCACTATCTTCCTCTTCAATCGAATCGGAGTAACTGGCAATCTGTGAACTGCAGGAAGCATTGGGCCAAACCCAACATAAATGAATAAATGAAAAGGAAAGTCACAACAATATAAATCAATAAAATTCAATCCATACACAACTTCTACCATCTGCTGACACATATGTGCCAACATATTCACGAAATTGCTGTGACGTGTGATTTCAACGACGCCGTCAACATGTTGACCCTAAATAATGGAAAGCAACAATCACCATTCATCAATAAGTCCTTGGCAAGTCCTCTAGACAACCTGACCTTATCTCCCAAATCTTGAGTGATTTGCTCAAACACCTTTATCACTGCGACTTCTCAATAGAAGTCTGTACATAGAATCTATCACAGCAAAGTTGAAAGCAACTTGTGAAAAGTACCTGCAAAATGAAGCCGTTGATCCCAAACAATGTGTACATGGTTCATTCAGTTTGATCCCTGCACTTGCTATCTGCAAACCTTCTTGCCACAGCTTGACAACCAGCAAAATCAATACTCAAACAAAAGTTGGGCACCCATGAACGCCTCGACTCAACATGTTGCTCCTTCAATAACGCTACCAGGGGCTCCCAAGGGACCCCTAAACAAGGTAGATTTTGAGCATTCAAAATATGGATTCAAACTTTAGAACCCATTAAAATGCTAAACACTGCCTTTCCTTTGAAAAGTCCTGTTTTGTCTCAAGTGCATTTAAACTCAATTTTGCGGCCGTCATTGGCCTTTGAAAACAATCGAACACATTTGCCTGCGTTCCCCAAACATGATTTGAGCTCAAATGCCTTATACAACAATGAGTTGTGAGGGTTCATGATTGAAGGACTCTAAACATAAAATTCTGCTGGGGAATGCCTATTGTTTAGAGAGCAAATGGGGGGCGGTACAAGAATCCCCTGAAACCAAGGCAATATGATGGATTCATGATAGGCAATCTTGGAAGACCCAAAAAATCTCAAAGGATGTCAATCCACTAAGGACCAACCTCCTACAGCTCCAGGATGTTCTGTGCAAACATCATTTGAGTTTGAAGGTCCCAATGTCTTTGAAGATGATTGAAACCTTTTGTGGACCCAATGCCAGGGTGACATGTCGAAAAATTCACCAAATGAACCACATTCAAAGCTCAGCAGCCCAAGCATAGAAATATCCGCTCGGACCCGCATTTGAAGTAGCCAGAGTCGTCTGTCTGGTGAGGTTCATGCCAAAAGCTGATCCCCAAACCAATTCTGGAGCTCCTCTTGGTGAGCTTGGATCAACGCTTGATAGTGTCGGGGTCTGAGAAAGTTGACACGAGCTCACCAGCAATCAACCAAAAACCAGCCATTCACCAACCAATCCTACCCTTGGTTTGGCAAGTTGCTACGGCACGGAACGTGGTACCGGTACAGAGCTGAGAACAATGGCTGCAACGGTCATGTAAATGCCACACCAAGATTCAAAACTCCGAAACTTTTAAGTTCTAGATATGATCATAAAATCATCACAAAATCCATCTTACAAAAGGTGATCTACACATTTGCTTTTTCAGACACAGCTGTTTGTTGGAAGGCATCTCCAATGCTTTCTGAAGGAGACCCAGATTCGAGCTTTCATGGATGCAGGGGTCCCAATTTCAGAATCAATCATCCAATCATCCAACCCAATTTGTTGGCCAAGTATGACCAAGTTGCAACTCTGTCATTTGCAGCCCATCTACAGTCTGATCACGCGTGGACTTTTTTGCTGGCGCATCCTGGCTTTCCAATCCCTTCCAGCCACCATGGTAGTAGCAGAGTCCAGTCGTTACCTATTGAGGATGGGTTGTGATGAGGTTTGCATGGGCTTTACCTGTTTGTTCGCAGTTAGCTTGTTGAGGATTGGCATGGATAGCTTGCTTGCAGCTACAACTGCAGCTACTGTGGTGGCTGCTAGGAGCGTAGGTTTGGTCGAACAGGTTGAGCCTGTACACCCAAAAGCGAGGGAAGAACAGAGTAATCAACTCTCATCCCTCAAATGCTGGAGCATCGACACAGCCTTCTCATTGGCTGCATCGTTCCTCATGAGCAATAGACACTAGTCTTTGGAACTGAAAACAATTTGCCTCAGTTGCCGAGGCGCATACATGTCCAACGCAAAATGCAGCCTTCCCAAACCAAAAACATTGTGTTGGATATTGTGGGATGGTGTGAGAGCACATCATTTATGAATCCCATTCCATGCATCTCTTCCTGCTGAATCTTGGGTCAAGCACGATCCCAAATGAAACACTTCATTGTTCAGACACCAATCATATGAAGATTTCCCATTTGCCCACTTCACCCATGTACGTCTCGTCTCCGAAGGTTGGACAGGTTCCAGCTCGTCCCCTTGCCGTCGGGGTGCTGCTCTGAAACCTTTACCGGTCACGCAGAAGGCCAGTGGTCCAACCAGCCAATTTCTGGGCGACTTGGCCTCCAATGGCGCCAACCTTCTTGTTCTTCACGAAGTATTCCTGGGTCATCTCTGTCTGGCATTGCTTGGAAATCATCAATTGGGAACCCTGAAATTTACCTCTCTACGACAACAACAACAACAACAACAACAACAACAACAACAACAACAACAACAACAACTGCAAGAAGAACAACAACTTATAACAACTTGCTGAGCACGACACCAAGCTCAGAAATGGCCCTGTCCACCAATGTAACCCCCAAACTGATGGTTTCTTCATTAAGATCCCCATTTTGCTTTGACCCATTGTTCTGGAACTGAGCCATGCTGTCCGAGCTTCGTTCACCAAATGGCTAAGGCCGAGGCAAATGGCCAAGTAGCAGGGGAAGAAGGCGTGTGGCATTGGCTTTCCCCAGAGCTTCCTGGCAATCACCTGGTGCTTGTTGTGGTGCTGGGGTCCGGTGGGATGAGGTCTAACCCTCCAACAACAAATTCATCGCCTGCTGAATGTCTGATGCCGGCCGGACATTGTTCAAATGCTTCTTTATTGGGGAAACGGTGTTGAAACTGCAGTTCACGGCATGCACACAGTCTGAAATTCACAGTTTGGAAAAAAGTCGGTTTACTGCTCTGGAGGATTGGCATCCATGCATCCAAATTTTTCCAGCAAACTACACGAAATCAATCATTTTTTCAAAAAACACGCGTCTTATTGAAATAAGAAAAAAATCTATTTTCGTTTTCATTGCAGCACCACTCTTGTCAAAAACAACTACGATGCTGCGGTTTTCATAATTTTGAAGCAACTACTTTTTGGTGGTTGAACCACCCCTATGAAAAAATATGAATCAACCAACCGTTCCAAATATAGTGGAAGATGAAAACTGTTGAAACCACCATCCAGACTACCCAGGGCGGCTCTTACCCCGCCTTCTTGTAGAAGATCTGGCCGATAGGTCCATGCACGATGAACATGGGGAAGGCCAAGGATCCCAGGGTGGCCATGGGCTTGGACCCGAAGAAGCGAGTGATGGCCGATGGGCTTTGGCTCAAGGCATCGCGGTGCATGGCCTGAAGTCATCCAATGAACGAAAAAAATGTGGTGATCATGGTGATCATGTTGGTTATCAATGAACACGTTCATCAATTGGTGATGAAATTGCGGATCATGTCAATTGTTAACTGTTGGTTCTCATCCATCTTTTATCTCAATTAATTATGATTGACGTGTTTCTGACTCAGAAATGTGGGGAGAAATCATGGTTGTTCTGTATGCTCGCTTATTCTTAATGATGGTTAGTTGTTATTTATGATCATAGGTATTTCAAACTATGATCAATCCCACAATCATGGCCAATGATAATTCATCAATATCAATAATGTCTCATCATGATTGGAATGGTGTCATTGACTGCTAAAACCACTACAGGAAGACTCAACGTGGTCGTGATGCTCGCATACGTAAACGGTGGAAAACGGCGCAAACTGCGAAGGCACCTTCAAGAACTTGGTGAACAAAGGTACGAAGAGAACTCCGCGAATGATGGCGTCATTGAAGTCAAACTGGGTCACACGGAGAAGCAGCGAAGAATAGGCCTTGGCTTCTTGATTTTTCTTCTTGCATGGTTCGGATTCCGAACCTGTTGTAAATATGGAAAGAACTGGCATGATGTTAAACGGCCATGGAACTTAAAATGCGTATGGACCTGCCAAACCCAAGATGATAGTATAGTGGTTCTGGATTCAAACTAGGAAGGCGTCACTTTGCTCGGAAAACCAGTCCAGAAGTCTTCTACACCTGGCAGGTCGTAGTGCTACGGGTGTCTTGAACAAACCAATGCGCAATACAGTCATTTATGAACATACTGGCCGTTGTATGAAACCAGGTAGTTGTAAAAAACAATCACTAATAGCCCAGCCTGCGGCGCAACCAACATTGGTTCATTCATCACACTAAGCCATGTTGGGTCCCAAACCATCTGGCCAACGCTATACTACTGAAATGGCGCAGCTCTTCAACTTGGGATGCCAACATGGAATCGGACCTTTGAAACCCATTCATCAGCCCTGGAAACCATCACCGACCACGCCACGCGCCATCTCAGAGCTCAGTTGCGGCAAGGAAAAGCCACAAAGGATTCCTAGGAACACGCCGTGCAAGCGAAGTAGCGAACAAGGCAGCTGTAACGGTCAAAACATGTGCCGCAGCTTACCAAATCAAACTTGTGAGGCAACCTTCGGGCCATAGACGCACGCAGCGCCGCTCGATTCTCCATAGTTGCGGCGCCGCCTGGCTTCGCTTGACGCCGCCGTTGGTTCGGTTGGGAGGTCAGCTCCGGCGCTGGACATGTGTAAGCACATCTGGGGCTTGGCGCGGCATGTTCAGATCAAAGGTGTCGTAGCCACAACAGCAACACCGTCGTCAAACAGTAGCGCCATGTAGTGCTGTAGTGACGTTCAGGTCCCTGACTTGGCAACCCAGCAGTGGATGACTGCTTCAGACTTGTCAAAAAAAACAATCTTGAGCCCAAGTGAACTGCTGACGAAGCGGTACCTTGTCGCAACCTGATCATGATCAAACACGTCGGGCAGGAGATTCGCCTCTATCCAACAGCTGGGCTGGGTATTACAAAAGCTGAGTCGCCGAATAACATTTGAACAAAGACTGCCCAAAGACTACTTTCCTATTCTACAAATTTGGGCTGTTGCTCACTTGATCTTGGACAGAAAAACACACAAAGACTTCCCCGCATTCCAACAAAGAGCTGCAACTCTTCTGTGTTCGCAGGCGCAAGGCAACATTGGGAACGACGCGCACGTGGTCACAAGCACTTAAGACAGGTGATGGTCATTACCCTCTGGCCATCCAACACCTCATTGGCTGGATGCCATGTAGATTACTTGCCTAGGAATGGTGATGGCTTCCAGCTAGCCATGTGGTTAGTGTAACAATCAACAAAGTGATCCAACCTGTTAACAGGTGGAATTGCCAAACAAAATGTGCATGGTTTTGGGTAGGACTGGGCCCCCAAATTATTGGCGCTTGCGCTGAAAAAATCGGCCATGGGATCTGGGTGTATGCAATTTCTAGACAATCCATGGCAATCTTACATGCACCCAAAATGCTATTTCATCTTCCCGGTCCAACGGATGTAACATGCAAGGGGACACTGCAAACAAATACAAAACGTACGAAGCACCTTCAACAGAACCATTCAGATTGGAGCCTTAACAGGTGAAGTCGATTGGGACTTCGTCCTGTGAGTCAATTCTTGAGGAATATAGACATTCTAAGAAAAAGATATATATATATATAAGTGTTTAAAACAGGACCAACTAGTATAGAATAATGATAGCTAGCTCCCTAAAACAAGAAAACACTAGAACTGGAACCTGTCTGGAACCCAACATTGCAAGAAACCAACATTTGTGCACCTGCTGACCCCTCCTCATCCCAGCAGCTTTGTCCGGTTTATGGGGAATTCCGTTCCAGCTTTTGCTGGTTTTCAAGTTGGGTTGGTCAGGTGTCACATGACAACCAATATGTATGGTGATCATGTCGATTGAATCACGCCGGTTTTGCATTTTTGTCTTATATAACTTATATATGGTAATCCATGGTATTGTTCCTCATGCATCAATGCTAATGTTTGATATAAATCTGAAAAAAACATTTGCTGATCGCTGATCAACCAACCACTCCAACTGTTGGGGAAACCTCTAAGTATTTGAAACCATCAACCAGTAAAGTACATCCCCATTTCTATAGCCACTATATAATCATTATTTACCACTACTCTTAAGAACGTTTATGATTTGCATCTATGTGGTTCAGGAAGCGCCAAGTGTTGCGTGTTGGTCTCATATCCTTCTTTACCGTTTTGGCTCTATGGTTACTGTTGGAGGCTGCACCCCTGTTGGAATATTTCCTAATCAGCCATAGTTGACCAATGATGGACCGATTCCAACATAGTGCCACTCCAAGGGGTTGGGGGTGATGCAAACATGATTCATGACCGACAATTGCATAATCGATTTCCAACAACTACATTGATGCAAATGAATCAGTGTATATTCCTGCATGTCCATGCACACAGATGTTGAAATACAATACGTGTACCTTTGTTTCACCAGCTGCCACCCGTTGTACACTATAGTTTTCCCCATATCCCCAGCCTAGGAGACATAGCTGGGCCCAAGCCTAGCTTCATGGGAGGCTTCTTCTTGTCCTCCTCGGTGTCCAACATGACATGGCGCACAGCGATGATGCCCATAGTCATTTCCATCCTCACGGTGGCAGAGGGGTTGGGTGAACTCTCTAGACATGCTGGTTTCTCAAGCCAGTTTGGGATACCCCCCAATCATCTAGTTGTGAACCATTTAAAGTCAACCAACCACACATTTTTTGGGTTCCCTATTTTGAGAAACACCTATATCATGTTATAGCCATTGAAGCAGTCAACATTGGCCGTGGCCCGCCATGGATGGAGCCACCTGATGATAAGCACATGGTTACAGCCAGTACTTACCAACTTAAACAAAGATCATGAGAACGCTGAAAATTATTGTAGTCAGCGCTGGTGATTTTGACATGTTTCAATTGAGCCCCGCAAAATCAGCGATTTGGTTTGGAATGCTGAACAGCCCCAATTGATCCCAATTGTATATTTCTGCTACAGCACAGTATGACGCATTTTCACCCCGCGTGGAGTCTCGTACAGCTGTCCTTCATTTTTTCGGTGCCTCTCAAACCCCTTGGCCTCGTCTTCTCTACGGCAACACTTCGCAGTGTGGCAAACATTTGGACAACTTCGCTCAGGCCCGTGGTCCACTGATCCAACTTGGCATGTCTATCCCCTTGGGCCTAGCAGCTGCACACGGGGTGCCGGGCTCCCAAGCTGCACCAAGTGTCAGAGCCCAGAAAGGATGGAAGCGAGTCAGGTTCCAAATCAGTGGATGCATCACCTTTCCGTCCACGGGATGCTCTTTGCCTCACAGGTCCAGTTCTGAACAAGGTGGACTTCCAGCTGGCTTCCACAAGCAGCAACAAGGACAACGACAACAACAACAACAACAACAACAACAACAACAACAACAACAACAACAACAGCATTCAAACCAAAAGCAAGATTCAAACCAACAACAACATTCGAAGCAACACCAGCACCGACAACAACGGCAACACCAATCAATAGCAAATACAACGGCAAGAGCAACAACATCTTCAAAGAGAAAACAACAAACAACAAACAGCGGCCAACTGCCAACAATCAACAACCAGCAACGGCAGAAAGAACAGCAGCAATAACAAGAAAACAACAGCGCAACCTTTGGCAACATGTGGTTCTTTGGCACATTCAAAGTCGAACAGGAGGGGTGCTGAGACAGTGGGACTGATGAGAATACTAGAACAGTCAACGTGAGAATACTAGAACAGTCAACGCCTAGGGTGAAATCACATGACAAAACCACTCGGTCATTTGAGAACCCAAATTCACCGGCAATCGCGTGACTTGTGACTCAAGGAAAGGACAATATTTTTTGGTCCTTTGCTGAACCGTTTTTGGTCTCCCTGAAATGCTTAGATGCTGCTTGCCTTCTTCAAGCACCTGCTGCAATCCCAGGGGCTGCTGTGGAACCGTGCAGTCTCGGAGTAGGAGACCTTCTGCAACAAGGAGATGCCGGTGAGAGCCATGAAGAGCTTGTTGAGGCCACCCTTACCCAGCTGAGCCACCTGCAATTCAGGAGCAATGCGGCTGTGATCAAAATCTATTTGGTGATGGCAGCAAGGGCAACAAGCCACTGATTTCGATTCAAGGAAAATGATCAGCCTGCGGCAGGACGAAGGTTGGCATGGTGAGGTTGGAAAACGTGAGCGCTGAAAGGAACCTCGGCAAGCAAGGGCGTAACTTGAGACGAAGATGCTCAGGACTTTCTTGCGGTACTGGTACCAGCACCCATTTCTATGGAGTTCACAGCCAGTGGTACAGCTTGCAGCACATGGATTTTGCACAGCTCGGTATGCGTTCACCTGGCAATATGTTTTGAACATCATCCAACTATCAAGTACGATGGCTTTACAATCTACACAGTTGAGAACATATGCAAATGTTGGGTCTCTTGGAGTCACCAGAGGAGTAGCTCGTGAGATTTGTGTGCAGAGTAAAGCGTGCAAAATTGTTACATATTCCCTCCCTATCTATTTGTATAAATATATATATATATACATGTAAATCTATGGATATGAAAAACATCTATATATATATATATACACATGTAAATATACTTATGTTATAATGCATACAAACCAGCGATAACCAGCCCTAGCAAAAGTAGTTCATCAAAGTTTGCCATGGAAATCATATGCCAGGGTTAAAATTTTGGTGGACGTTCAGGGTGGCGATGTCCTGAGCAAAAACGACCGTACTGTTGTTGTGGTTGTTGGATATGGCTGCATGGGAATCTCAACCCTTCCCACTAGAATTCCAATAAAAACAAACAGTGCATGCACCCAAGAATGAGAAAATTGAAAAACAATTGTCACTCATTTGTGATTGATATTTGTTTTGCTGTTACACTATAGTCATCTGTAGTCCACTCTTTTCTGCACGATATTTGGTCAGAACGGAGGTTGGCCCAAAATGTTCCTTCACCCACACCTACTTGTTGCCCAACATTGCAAAACCTTCATGATGGTTTGTTAATCCTCAATGCTGCAAACTTAGTCTTGTACTTGTGATCAAGTGCACTGTGGTAATGGAAACAAAGTGATCAAACCGCAACCTGTTCAGCCGCCACTTGCAGCAAGGAGAACCAGGTTGGCTGGTTCCAAATCTCCGCCTCCTTAGGGAACCACGCCTCACAGCGAATGTTTTGGAAGGGAAGTCTGGAATGGTACCATCTTTCAAACATGGCTATGTGCCAAATAGTGGTACCCCACAAACCATTGGTTTATACTAGATTTCCATTATAAATGGCCACATTGGGGGTTAATAATTTTGGCACATACCCACATTTTTCTCTAATGCTTTCCAGAGCAGTTTCTGAGTCTGCTTATTGGGGCGGTTTGTCTGGGTATCAAACATCTCCTAGCCCAAGGTACCACAGCACATCACCTGCATACATCTCCCCCAAGCCCTGCCTGCAACATGGAGAAGTTCAGCATGGCTCTGAAGGCAATCATGTTCCAAGAGGCGTTGAACTGTCGCTCCGCCCAAATGAACCTGAGCTAAAACTGGGACTAAGCGAGCCATGTCGAAAGCAAGACCCCAGCTGGTGCAGTGCTGTTCCTGGTTGATTTGGAGGTATCTCACTTCAAGGTTTCTAAACCGATCCAACTGTGAGCCAAGTAGCATAACCAACTTGATATCTGGTTGGTGGTCATTAGGCCATGCAAAAAATGTTAGCCCATCAGCCAACCATCATCAGCCTCTAGTATAGCCAGAGCAACCACGCTTCGTTGCCCGTGACCCATTGAACCTGTCACTGAAGGGCTTTGGCTCCAAAACAAAGCAGTGGATCTGCCGCAAAGGTGAAACTTGGCGCATTGATGGAGCCGTGGTGTGAGGACATCAGGACTTTGCTTCTAAACTGGGAGTTTCTTAAAGTGGGCAACCCCAAAGTTATTGTTGGTTTATTACTGATTAATCTTGGATGAGTTCCGGGTACCCCTATTTTGAAAAACCACCAACGATGGAAACGGAATAGCTGAAAGACATTGAACAGACTCTACCCAGCATTCCAACTTCTCGGGAAACAAGCGGCCTTGTGACGACAGAATGGCGGCTGCCCCCTCCCAGGCTTGCAGCAAAGCTGCATGGGCGCGAAAACCGCTGAACTCACAAAGTGCAGGGGATAGTAAGCCATGACCTGTGCGCATGACGCCGGAAAGGCCATTCGGGGTACCCACATCCCAAGGGTTGCTCCCAGGATGACGACTCAAGGCATCCCCGTCTGCTCCCAGCGCACTCTCTGCCAGAAGAAGAGCTCAGGATTGGCGACCTGATGGCCGTGGCCCACCACGCAAGCAACAGGGATATCACCATCAACAACAACAACCACCAACCAGTTGCTGGTTCATGGTTAAGAATAAGCCTGAATAAGGATTGATAATGGTGATTAACAACGACAACAACAACACCAACACCAACACCAACACCACCACCACCACCACCACCACCACCACCACCACCACCAACAACAACAACAACAACAACAACAACAACAACAACAACAACAGCAGCCCAGCGCAAATGTCGTGTCACATAAACTGACAAGTTGAATATGCCGTACTACCAACCTTGACAATAATGATTGGCTGCATAGTCTTTAGATGTAATGCAAGCAATAACAATGGTCAGCAATAATCACAAACAACAACACAATATTTAGAGCCAGAAAAAAGAGCAACAAAACATATTAACTGATTGTGATTAGAGAATTCCTATCATTAATCAACTACTTCAACAAAATGATGGGCTTCTGAATGCCACATGCTTTTCGGTCAACACGAACGGCCGACCTCTTTCCGTGGCGAAGTCCCACGTCGCGGCGGGATCTCCCCTTTTTTCTCTGATAAACTCACCTGGAAGTCAAACATCACCTCATTTTCAGCAGGTAAACATAGGTAACCCAACAATAAATGGTGCACTTTCCACTCTTAGGTTGCCAGTGTGTAACTTCTAAGCAAACACATTGGCTATCAAGTAACTGACCATCTTTTGCTGAGCAATCAAGGATGGGGGAAATGGTTCCCATCATTGGAAAGACTTGATGAACCCCATGCTGCGCTTAGCCCTTGCCACCAGCCCCGCTTCAGCCCTGGCCTTCTTCTCTTCTACGCCCCTCTCTCCGAGCTTGGTGGACGTGTAAGCAGAGACGTAGCCAGAGATCACAAAGAAACCACCCACCAAGACATTCTCCTGATCGCGGTCCAGAACTGAACACAAATTTCAACAGAACATCCGCCATTTATAGCTGGTTTGCTATATATAATTAGAACTTGTTGTTTTGAGCTTTCAAGTTAGTTTTCAAGAAATACCAAACCAACAATTTGAGAATGAAATGTATGACACTCCTGGTGAAAACACTTCACAGAGTGACCCTGTCATCTTTTGAATCAACCAATTTTATCGCAGCATAACTACTTAGACATCGATACACCGGTACCTTATACATGGAGGATACAGAAGCTGGAACATACATATACGTGGATAGACATACATCTTTATATGTGTGCATACATGTGTAAACACAAAGATGTACTAAGCAATATGCAAATCGTTGTGTCCACAACATAGGGGTCTTTCATGACTTGCAAACGCTTCGTAGATTTCATCAAATGTGGAACTAGGGTCCTCTATATATGGTCCACAAAAAAGATTTGTTTGTTGGACAAGATGGTACCAAGTGTAGTGGCCAGCACCCATGGAAACTATATAGTGATGTTTGCACTTTGTTGCCTCAAGAAGTTGGGGCAGCGATGATGCAACAACAACTTTCCGTCATACTGAAGCTAGATCAAGCTAGATGAAGCTAGATGATGGACTCCTACGCCAGTCAATGGGCAATTTCTCACACAAAGCTTTGCAAGCTCACCTGGTGCAAGAGTTTGTCAAAATGCGCGCCCCTCAAGCATCCATGTGGCATTCTGTTCTGAGGGGTAGCTTCCAAGTAACCCTACAAATTTCCTCTGTGGAGCATTTTGCCAGAATCCCAAGTGGTTTGAAGGGTCACACGATTGACTCACTGATGATGCGCCATCTGGGAGTGGTTTCCAAGCAAAAAAGAACCTAGGCTCGTAAAAGTGACCGGTTGAGTTTGGGACTCAAGTGGTCAAAGTCATTCCCTACATGAATCAATGGAACCCACATTAATAAAAGCAGCAGCACAAAAAACGGCATCAGAATCCAACAGAAGACTACAGTGACCACAGCTGCGAAAGCACAAGATATCCACTGCCAAACAATACATGCCAGTTGTAGCGTTTCGTAGCTTACATGCTCAAAATAAGCCACACAATATCACATACCTGAACCTTGAGGTAAGTGACACATGTGAAGCTTAGCGGTCGGTACCCTAGCGGTTCACATCCCAAAGCCATGACCAATTTATCCAACTGGTGGGATGTTCACTTGGCGTTTTTTGGGAGCAATGACCCACTTCACGTAGCCGGCCGCTTGAGAGAAACCAGCTGACAACCAAACGCTGCACATCCCCTGCCCCTCCCAAACCTGTGTGAGCAGCTTCAGGGCAGTCAGATTGCTGGTGCCAAACCTAGCGCTGAAGCTGCCAAGGGTGGGCTTCTGATGGGATAGTTGGGTTGATGCTTAAATATTGCTGGAAAATGGTTGCTAGTGCTTCATGATGGTTAGCATGGTAATTGCTGATAACTGGTCGTCAATGATGCTTGAGGATCGCTTAATCTTGGTTTATTACGCTTGACAGATGCATAAAAGCATAAATTTGGGAGACCAACCAACAAAATAACCAAACAAAGAACAAAAACTACTACAGTTGATGGTATCAGTCAACTGCTAGCCACCAGTTTAATGTATGAAGTCCAACATCATTATGTGACAAACCTCCA
Organism: Symbiodinium kawagutii; assembly: GCA_009767595.1. NCBI lineage: Eukaryota > Dinophyceae > Suessiales > Symbiodiniaceae > Symbiodinium > Symbiodinium kawagutii. Next base: position 290,106 of record VSDK01028869.1, read on the forward strand.
ATTTCAACGAGTTCTGGATTTTTTGCACTGCCTGTTGACGTTTCTGCAATCATCAACCATCAGTTGGAAATAGTTGGAACAACGGCAACGAGACCCGTGGGCCCGTTGAGAGTGGTTCGAAACTCATGGCAGTGGGTCAGTTCACCCCCTACCCCTGGTTCCCCTATCATTGACGAGTAGTTTCCCTATATTGTTGATGGTTTTCCTCCATGAGATGGTTGGTTAACTGCTTGACCCAGCTCGCCTCATGAGTTACCAATCCCCAAGGACCCTCGCTGTGTTACTGGGTAGATTCCCAGCCTCAGAGTCATTGATGAGTTATACCACTTGCATCAGGGGGAGCGGGCCCCCGGATCCCATGGATCGTCATAGACATGCTACGTTTAGGCTGCAGCAAGCGCTCGCCACTAGGAGCGTTTCGGTGCCATCCAAAGCTGATCAACTCACAAGAGTCGACAGTTCCGAAGTTTGAAAGCCAGAAATTTATCTTCTTGTGCTTTCTCATTGTTGCATGCCACACCATGAAGATCACAACTTTGGAAACGGTTCTCATTTTGGAAGCACCATTGTTGGTACAAGGCAATGATGTAAGATGACATCATGGTGATTTGAGGTACCTGAGCCATTTGAGTCATGATGTCCATTGATTTTAGCATGACTGAGCATTGGGTACCTGAGTTGCCTGAGTCAATACCATACTTTTGAAGGAACTTTGCATTTTTGGAACCAGCTATAGGGTCACATTGCCTATCGCAAGATCCACCGCGCTTCATCGACTCCGTCCCCGGGAGGCCCGGCCGAGCGAAGTGCGCAACGACGATGGGGAAAACCAGCGCGAAACGGCAGCCGTCGATGCAGTCCTGGGATCCCCGTCAGGTACCAGTAATGCCATGAGGTCCCATTCCTGGTTGCATCTGTTGAAGCTTTCTGAAAATCTTCGTGAGGCTGGCTGATCAAACTATGGAAAAATGAGATGTGGGAAACCATCCGCCAACTTACCATTGCGTTCCACAATCTTATCAAGTGTCGAGGTTGGAAACATAAGCTTTTGACACTTGCTGTTGCCTACTTGTAAAAGGGTGACAGGAGTGGGTTCAAAGCACACTGCATTCAGAATCCAAATGCGATCTACTTGATTGGCAACTTGATATAACTAGCGGCACAAGGAATAGACACCCGTTGTTTTATGGTTAAATCAAACTATCATGGGGTTGATGACCGTCTCCGTCCATCCTCAATGGTAACAAATCACTAGTCTTTGATCATGGCTTCTGCAACAAATCCAGTCCCTCTTATGTCAGACCCTCCAGTGGCCCCTGCTCGGTTTACTGGCGTTTCCATGTCCAAATCACGAGTGTCGCGGGGATCAGTCACTGACAAATAGTGTGAAGCCAAGCATCATTAAGAATTGCTCGTGTTTGAAAAATCCCGAAACACTATACTGATTCTGTATTCATCAACCATCATCAACTAAACACATATTAATACAAGCCACCTTTGAATACTAATTATATAACATCCATCAACCCTTGTTACTCACCGGCATGGCCTTAAGACTTTGGACCCCTGTCGCAACCTCCTTGTGCAGGTTCGATTGACGGAGGGACATCGAAATGAGTGCAGACCCAAAGCCACTAGTCCTAGTCAACATCTAAATCATCACACAAACAGTTTTTGGCGGAAGATCATGATGGTGATCATGGTGATGATGCGGTAGGCCCAGCCAGTCTCTCTCAGCCTCGACTGTGCCGTCACTACTAAGGATCCCCCCATAACCATCCACCATCATGCAACCAACATTCAACAAGCGCAGACTGTTACCAAAACGTTGTCAACCATGTTTGGCCATAGTTGACCACTTCTGAATCATGATAAACCATGATAAGTCAAGGTGAACCATGATGAATCATGATGACCATTGATAAACCCACCCAGCCCCCCAGTACCAAGGCTCCAATCTGGGTTTCTTGGCAGGTGCCTTCACGACTTCTGCCGGCTTGGGTGGAGCGGCCTTGGCATCAGCATCCACCACCATGTTGTCACCTGCCCAGTGGCGCACCAGCCGCCGGCGTGTCCCCATCAGTCTTGGGGGCCAAATGTAGCATTTGCACAGCTCCAACTGGCACCCGCCCTGTCTTTGACTGATGGTTTTCCTTTTCTCATTGGTGGATATGGCTGGTTGCAGGCGAAATATGCTGCGGGGGGATACAGAAGCCCAGCTTTCTTGAACCTTCATTTCGCAAGATAGACGACCGGGTTTTCAAATTGCATCAAAGGGTGAGCACCACAGTTTATTGTAGTGCGAATGTATGCTAATTTTTATGTTGCATATATGTGAATAATAAATGTGGATTCAACGCCTTTCTGAATCCTTGGATATTCGCAGGAGACACCCGTGGGATTGCTGGATGCTGCCCTCCTGGGGCCTTTTTTTTCATGGAAGACCTGAGTGATCATCCTGAGGAAACATCTTCCATCTGCGAAGACCTCCACATAACTAGGTACAGTATGTGGTGGTTCATCTTTTGCTTAGTTCATCGATAAATCACAGCGGTATCATTATACTTATATAGGCATTTCTCAAGTTGGGCCCCCAAATCATCCAATATCAACCATTTTTAGTATCTTATAGTAAGAAACCATTTTTTTTTGGGGGGGCCCTGTTTTGAGAAACCACGATACACATGCTGTAATACCAGGTACAGTAGACATCTAAGCCGCCACAAACGGTAGATATGCTCCAGCTCTCAGGGAAATTACCCGATTGCTGATGTAGTGACCAGATCTAGCCATCAATGGCCACGTCTCACCTCATTGGGATCCTTGGTGACATCATTCTTGATCCCGGCGAAAAAACACCGAACAAACCTCAGAGCCTGGTTCCTGACTGTCAGAAAATGCCCTTCACAACAATCCATAGATTGTGTCGTTGAGACTATGGTTACCAACTATGGTTACTAAGGGTAGTTACTAACTTAACTATGTTTACTAATTAATCAGCTACCAGGTGCTTTGGACTTGTGCGACTGCAACAGGTCCCCCGGCCTCAGTGCAGCTGTTGTCCACTTTGGAGATCTTGAGCTTAGCAGCTGCGGATGGGGGGAAATCCTGACCAAACGCACGGACAAAAAGTTGGGTAGGGGTGAAATCAAGGTGTGAAATCTGCTTCCGGTCGTGTGCAAGCCACCCAGCCAGTCGACAAACTAGAAATGCCGGTGGCAGCAACCACCTAGAAACATGCAAGACTCGACCTGCAGCAGTCTTCGGATACAAAATTGGATTGAATCAGAGCCTCCAAGAAACGCGTCAGCCCATGGAAGTGGTGACTCAACTGTAGATTCTTGGAAGCCACTGTTTCCGTTACTTCTTGGCTCCAGGAAATACAGTGCAAGGATTGGTCAATACCACACGTTGACATTGGCTTAGATGAACCTTCCCATTTTGAAGCAAAGACGATTTCCCCGTGAATTTCTGCTGCTTCTGAGGATACGACTCAGTTCCCTCCTGTCCCAGGTGACATGCCATCATCATGTTGAGCATTGAACATGGCTCAGGCTGATGATAAAACTACCAAGGGGATCATGAGTTACCCCCGAAATGGTGGTCAACAGGGAAACCAGCTATCAGGTGTGCCATCATTCATAGTACCTTGGTGGCCATGATCTGCAACACCACGCAGTAGCCACGATCTCTGACCAGCTCCAAAGCGTTGTAGCTCTAGACTCGGATCATAAGTTCGGTTCCCAATGATAAGAAATAATTGATGATGATGCCCCAAGCCTCGTTATCACAGATTATGGCAAAATGATCCAACCCGAGTTGGAGCAATGATCATCATTGTCAATATGATATAGATTATTGATCATTGTAGGTTTGTTGTTCTCAATCACCAATCCAACCCCAAGTTGGCAGCGAAAAATGTTGCAGCACCTTTGGGGCAAGTTCAACCGCCCGACCGCCCGACTTTTCTGCTTTCAAACTCACGAGCTCATCCTTGTCCTTCCAGCCACCACGATAGGCAGCAGTATTCAATCGTTACAATTGAGGATATTTCTTATTTGTGCTCATGATTATTCCCATGTACTGCATTTTCCTTCCAACCAGCGATTGTCTAACAACCACAGTTGTGGATCAAGCACGGTTGCTTTGAGCCCACTTACTTGCAGTTAGCTCTGCAGCTATGGTGGCAGCTGGAAGCATAGGTCCGTCTGGTCTAATGGAGCCTGTACACCGAAAAGCGAGGGAAGAGAGCAACCCTCATCCCCCAAATGCTGGAGCATCGACACAGCCTTCCCCGGGAAGATTGCACCGTTCCTCATGAGCATCGTCCATGGAACTGAAATCAAAATACCTCGGTTGCAGCGGTCCATGCCCTGAGAATGCTGCTTTGCCAAACCAACAATTTGTGAATTTTGTTTCGCAGCACTTCATTTTTTCGTCAATTCCGTCTATCCCATGGTGAAGCTTGGGTCAAACATGATCCCAGTGGCCCAGGGCCCTTCACTGCACATCAAGCTCATGGAGAGGCAGGTCGAGGGTCTAAGGATTCACAATGATGCACCCACACATTAATTTGTTTATTGTTATAAATGCTTAGTTGGTGGGTTGAATGATGGTTACTTGATGTTACTTGTTAGTTCATGATGAGTAACTGTTGGTGACTGTTGGTGACTGTTGCTTGTCCATATCATGCCAAGACCAGCAAATTCCACTTAACCCATGCTGGTCTCCGGCAGGTTCCAGCTTCCCCCCCATGCGGTCGTGCTGCTTTGAAACCTTTACCGGTTCCGCAGAAGGCCAGTGGTCCAACCAGCCAATTTCTGGGCGGCTTGGCCTCCGATGGCGCCAACCTTCTTGTTCTTCACGAAGTATTCCTGGGTCATCTCTGTATGACTTGGAAATCGTCCATTGCAGCAAGCGCCGAGGAGCAACAAATTAAATGGTTTCTCTACTGACCAGTTGGGATGTGCCAATGCTCAAATCTTTGGCTTCAGAGTTTTCGGCAGGGACTCAGCATGATGAAACACACCTGACAAACTCCAATGGCACGCCGAGCTTCGTTCACCAAATGGCTAAGGCCAAGGCAAATGGCCAAGTAGCAGGGGAAGAAGGCGTGTGGCATTGGCTTTCCCCAGAGCTTCCTGGCAATCACCTGGTGCTCAGCTTCGGTGGAGAGCAGCAGGAAACCAGGAGCTTTCAAGTGAAATGGCCTTGCAACATCCACCCCTTGATCCCTGTCTAATGGCTGGTCAAGATTAGCATTATCCCTTTATACCAGAATATACTTTGCCTAATTACTTGCTAGTCAAAATTCAGATTCCAAAACGGTTTGACCGCCATGAACCACAATCCCAAAGTAGTCGAAGCCTGGCACATTCGAAGTAGGCCTCCACTGACGGCATCACCACATCCTGGCGCCTCCCCGCACCCCGTGCCATCCTGTGCCATCCCCGCCCCGCCTTCTTGTAGAAGATCTGGCCGATCGGTCCATGCACGATGAACATGGGGAAGGCCAAGGATCCCAGGGTGGCCATGGGCTTCGACCCGAAGAAGCGGGTGATGGCCGATGGGCTCTTGCTCAAGGCATCGCGGTGCATGGCCTGGTGCAGGATGTCCACTACCATTGATCATTAATAAACCATGACTAGTAGTAATAGTAGTTTACATTCATAACCAACTAACTACTATTAATATCTATAAATATTGGTTATAGCTATAATAAACCACTAATAAACCATGACTGCCATAACCAATACTGGTTTAAGAAATTGTCTGGGCACAGCGAACTTGTTTGTTAGTTTGAGCAGTTGTGTGAGACAGAAGTGTCCAAAACTGCCGCTTTCTCTTGGCACCTTCAAGAACTTGGTGAACAAAGGCACGAAGAGAACTCCGCGAATGATGGCATCGTTGAAGTCAAACTGGGTCACACGGAGAAGCAGCGAAGAATAGGCCTTGGCATCCAGCTCCGCATGGTGGAATCTGCGGTGGCTCCAATCGAAAGATCGGATCCATGGCCGGGCAAACACATCTGAGGTCCAGTGCTGATACCTGGTGGTTCATGCACTGAATATCTGACTGGACCTCTAGAGTGGTGAGGAAATAGACCAAATAGACATTCCATATGACCTGAATACTGGACATATCTGGAATTTATGAAAATTGAAGCCACAAAAACGTTTTACATATTCGAGGTTCGAATGTTGGTTCATCCACCTTCCTGACACTTTTTTCATAGTATTAAAGAGTGTAAGTTTGCTTCCCAAGGTTTACAACAAGCTTCGAGACTGCAATGATACATAATAATTAATTCGTTTATAATAACTTACGCATACCTACTTACACCACTAAACCCAAGTAAACCCACCTGTCAGTTGTAAACAGGGTATTGGTTTGAGCATGGAAAAGACTTCCGGCACTGGCTGCATCAACGGAACCTGGCTACGAAGACTTAAAGGCTTCAGTTCACTCTGAAAAAACGTGCAAATCTTCTAACCACGAGTAGTCTGCCTTGGTCGATGGAAGTACCACAACGGACGATAGATAGTCATATTGGACATGCTGATCGTATTTGGGGGGAACCTTCAGTTGTTGACTACGTTCATCACCAAGCTGCAGCGAGGAAGAGCCACAAGGGATTCCTAGGACGTGTCTCGCATGCTTGGAGTCATGATGAAGGTAGTTGGTTGAGGAGGATATTCTTGGCTTACAGGAAACCTGATAATACAAACCAAACCTGATGCTCAGGTAGATAATGCTGCTTTTCAATTCACGATGATCATTAACTATTTGTAAAAACAAGCGACATTGTAATGTGTGAAAGAGATGGGACTTTTTGGTATTTCCAGGTCATGGCCTTTGACAGTTCTTCACAGGGGGGTAGCAGAATCACCTTTCCAGCAATCAATGAACCCAATAAGGGCAGTCCAATGTTGTTGCGCCAAAGGGCTCCTCTCTGCCACTGGCTGAGTCAGCTCCAACCGCTGACATGGCAAGCAAGCCAACTTGGAGGTGAGTCACTCAAGGAGTATCACCTTGAATGTAGCCATGCACGTACACATATGTGAATAAATAAATCAATGAATACATATATCGTATCACGTAAAACGTATGTACATTGCCTAATTATACTAAGTGAACGGAACAAAACAAATCACAATCCATGCTCCATAGTGCTGACGGGGTCCAAGACCAACTTTACAACACACAAGCAAGCGCTTCTGCGCTGCACCTTCAGCATGGAGCAATGCACCATGCCAGTGACGCGATGCAAACACATCACGTGGTCAACCTTTTTTCCTATGAAGCGAAGTTGAGAACGGTCATCAACTGGTTCATGCGGATGCTGAAAAAAATGGGGGAAGAATGGATGGCTGAAAGTGTTTTCGCGACGCACTGGGATGCAAAATTTCAGGCACCACCATGCACCACCCAAGAACCTGCAGAGATATGCGTCCAATCCCATGCCAAGTGGTGGAACCCAAGGTGATCTTTAGATCAAACGGCCTTCTTGCGCCTAGCTTCATGGGCTGCTTCTTCTTGTCCTCCTCGGTGTCCAACATGACGTGGCGCACTGCGATGATGCCCATGGTCATTTCCATCCTGAAGGCAGTTGGGGGGTGGTTGTTGGCCAGAATGTCCCTGGAAATTTCTGGACATGATTACAACTTAGTGGCCATAGCCATGGTCAATGTTGGTTGCTTATCTGGTGAAAGTTGTAGCCATGGTCGCAATCAACATTGACATACATTGACCATACTTACAGCCACTGACCATCACTGACCATCATAGTAGCCAACACCAACCAAATTAGATCACTGATTTCAGCGTTGCTGTTCTTGACCTTACATCAACAATTTGGTTCATGGGAAACCATTTCAAAGCTACCACCGTGTGCTCCCGGATGCGATCAAACATTGGCGAAACAATTGCAACGTGATTGACACTCCCACTAATCTCCATGTCACGTCGCCACTGAAGCCTTTCAGCTTCATAAACTTCACCAAGCATCAGAGCCCAGAAAGGATGGAAGCGAGTGAGGTTCCAAATCAAGGGATGCATCACCTTTCCGTCCACTGGATGTTCTTTGCCTCGTGTGCGACTGGTGTGCGACTCGTGTGATCAAGTTGCAGACGTCGAGAAGGCTCCCAAATGCAACACTAGAAAAATCTCCATCATCATCGTATATAGAGGAATCATCATCATTCAACAGGAATAGAAACAAACACCAGCAAACAGCAGCCAACAACCAGCAGCAACGCATGGCTAACCAGGGCGAGCGACAGAAACTTCGACCATCCAAGCTGAAGTCAATTGACAAAGCCATGGATCATTTGGGGAATCCAAATATTAGCAATTTAGATATAGCAATGAACCAAGCATAACTTAGCATATGCTTGGAAGTAATAAGAATCAACAGTGTTACTCCGCGAAGAAGCCTGGATCCTTCCTACGTTAGTTGGTGACTTGGGGAACCTCAACGCCTCACCGGCTGCGCCCAGGCGCTGCTGTGGAAGCGTGATGTCTCGGAGTAGGAGACCTTCTGCAACAAGGAGATGCCGGTGAGAGCCATGAAGAGCTTGTTGAGGCCGCCCTTACCCAGCTGAGCCACCTGCGGCAGGTTGTGCCAAAATGCTGCTAGTGACATATGGAACTCATAGATATGGCATGCAAAACACGGAGTCACAACAATAATCAACCCTCAAATAGGGGTTGATGTCTTTCCTGGAATGTGACGATCCAATTCGAAAACCACATATATGAGCGAAAACTCTCGACCACATGACTCGTTCATTTGGAAATGTTGATCAGCTCGCCAAGCGCCTGCGGCAGAACAAAGGTGGGCATGGTGAGGTTGGAAAACGTGAGGGCCGACAGGAACCTTGGCAGCTGCGGCATCTGAAACAGACTATGGCTGGGGATGATCTGGGAGTCTCCTATTTTGAGAAACGCCCATACAGCAACTTACAACGAACAAATGCGGAAGATCGGCGAAGTAGGTGGCAAAATGTGGATTCTTGACGCGAGGATGGGAACACAACCAACCAGTGATAGTTGTTTAGGCTATATATCTAGTAAACTCTGGCCAAATACATTGAGCACCGTTAAGCGATCAGCCATAGTGGTATGTACGGGGGTGGCCTATCCAGCCATCTATATACATGAGGATATCCCTGTAGCTATTTTGGTCTCTTCCACTCGCAATGTGAGTCCACACAAATCATCAAACGCCAAGGTTGTATTGTTTGCTTTGCCCGCAACCGCAACAACAACAACTCTGGTTCGAACCAGGGATCCATCACAATCCTTTTCCTCCTGATATTAAATACGATTCAGCCATGTACGGGCTTTCGAGTTACAACCAACCAACATTTATGGATGTGGTAGACCGACCAAAACGGTCAAAGGCTTTCTCCTGGGGTTTAGAATTTAGGGTCTTTAGGGTTAAAAATGGCGGACTTACTGGACCAAGGAGACTTTATTGTTGCTTGATATGGCTGCTTACATCATGACTTTCTTGAATCTGAGGACTTCTGACTACATGGGCCAATCCACCCAAAATGAGACCAATTGTGGTGGTTAACATACGATGCAGGTTCCCCGCTTAGTATGGTGCTCAGCCCAGCTGTATGCACCCTCAGCTCAACTGTTGCTTAATATCTTCATCATGATCTTGATCCGTAGTTTTACTGCTTCGATCCCCCTCACTTCTGCTGCTATCCCGGAATTGACCAATTGACTTGGATTCTTTCCCATGGCCGCCACTCGCAGCACGAAGAACCAGGTTGGCTGGTTCCAAATTTCCGCCTCCTTGGGGAACCACGCCTCACAGCGAGTGTTTTGGAAGGGAAGCCTTCAATGGTAACTGCATGTAACTGGTACCATCTCACTTAAACAAATGCCTGACTATATGGTGGTTTCTTGAAAGAGGGGACCCTCCAAAATGGTTGGTCTATGACTATGAATGATCATGATTAATATGAATCTGGATGATTTGGGGCTCCTATTTTGAGAAACACCCATATGTTGGCTCTGCCTACGTTCGGTACACTTATGTCGTCTCACTGTTCAGAAGATGTCTTGAACCGCCAGGACAACAACAAGATCATCAATTGATAGAAAAAACAAAACCTACAGTAAAAAGGAAGAGAACCCCAAAATCCCATCGACCCCACCAAAGCCACCGCTTCATCGCACCACCCAACAGCAAAAAAAGCAATAAATCCACAACGATGCACCACATGACACAACACATCAACAAAAAAGCAAGACCTATTAGGTGAACATGGTTAAAAAAACACTCCATTCGTGTTTGGAATATTGGAACAGCTACTAGCGGCCTAGTATGTGCCTACGCAGCTCAAAGGCATCTCGCTCCAATCGGCTGCTTTCAGGGTGCATCGTCCATCCGACTTTCCATCAAGTATAGCCCACTGCTCCAGTGTCCCCCTCGGGATGGCCATGTTGGGGATGTTAGTGGTACTTACTTGGTCATCCCTAGTAACTAAAACAGGTAGTCCTTCTACACCTGTTTGCTCAGGTCAAAAGTTGGATATGGAGCCAGAGTGGTAAGGTGAACTCACATCAAACATCTCCTGGTCAAAGGTGTTGCTGTACACCACAACACCATGGATCACCATGGTACATCATCTGCACCCATCTTCCCCAAGCCTTGCCTGCAGCATGGAGAAGTTCAGCATGGCTCTGAAGGCAATCATGTTCCAAGAGGCGTTGAACTGTCGCTCCGCCCAAATGAACCTGAGCTAAAACTGGGACTAAGTGAGCAGTGGAAGCAAGTGGAAGCAGGTGATTCCCCGTTTTTGGTACTCCATCCAACTGCCAGCCAAGTTGTAACACGTTGTAGCCGCAGCCTTTATTATGTATATATATATATGCATATATAGAGCCCTTATGATAGCCACGAATAACCATGTCCAACCATTCTACACAACCCATGGCCACCTACAGCGGATCAACAGTTCAAGACATGGCATTTTCAGTGATTCTCCATGCGCATGCCATCACCATGATTCAGCATGAGGCACCCTGGGACCCTTTTGCGACAGAGGTGCATCGGCGCGAAAACGGCCGAACTTACAAAGTGCAAGGGATAGTAGGCCATGACCTAAGCACCACTGAGAAATTCCATTGGAGAGAATGCTCTGCTGCCATCCCAAGTCTCCCAAGTCTGGATCATTTTTGGGAGTGAAGCACCATCAATTCGTAAGGTATCACCATGAATCTTTCTGGTTACCGTCGACATCACCGTTTCTTAGCAGCTGCATCCAATCACCATGTCAAGCGAAGCTCGATCCTGTACAAACTCGGGAAGGAACTCTCTGCCAGAAGAACAGCTCGGGGTTGGCGACCTCAACCGTGGCCAGTGATGCCGCCATCCAGATCCACCAAGCAAACAGAACAACGCTTGGCGAATTGTGATTGCAAGCGCGTTATAGTAATCCCTATGCTAGCTCAACAACTGGCCGGTGTCCACCGGCTGGATAGGTGACGCTTAACAGGGCTCTATGCATAACTTGCCACCATAATTGATCATTTTGGTTAGTGATCGCATAATTTTTGCCAGTTTGGGGGAGCATCATGAGTCATAAAAGGTTGCAGATGTTGGGGGCACAAAGGTGCCATGGCGCTGCTATCTGTTTTGGATAAATATGTCCACAGATATGCCAGAGAAACATCCCGGCAATGAGTGGCCCCCAGCTGTGGCACAAGCTGAAATGCCTTGTGAATCCTTATGATCTGACGCACGTTAATGTTAACCCCCCCTAGGCAACTGATACCCCCGCTTCAGCCCTGGCCTTCTTCTCTTCTACGCCCCTCTCTCCGAGCTTGGTGGACGTGTAAGCAGAGACATAGCCAGAGATCACGAAGAAACCACCCACCAACACGTTCTCCTGGTCATGGCCCGGGTGAACAAAGGACGCGTTTTTTAGTCAAAACAAAACCTGAGTAAGTGGCGTTTGAGACGAGGGTTCACGAATTTGGTAGCAAAAGCACGTCCTGTGCGTTATATAAATACAGTATATACTTGTACTTGCAATGATTGCGAGATATCGCGAGTACATAGGTTCATGTGTGCATTATTGTTACCCGCACAAACATGTTGGTGTGTGAGTGTACATGACGAAACATGCAAAGAACACACACATATATACGTATATATATATATATATATACGCGACTCTACTTTTGCACACTTGGGTCTCAAAACTACTTCAGGTTGTCATTTCTGGAGGGTGTTGGTTGGGGTTTCTCCCATTGTTTGCTTTGTTCTTTGTCTTATTTTCCCTCTAAAACATCACGTAGACTCATCATCTTGGTAGGAAGAAACAAGTGGTGATGCGTGGGGAATGGCACAGCAGGTGGCATGCGGCATTTTGTGATTCAAACATGTTCATGAGATTAAGTCACAAACAATATGGACGACTCCGGCAATGTGGCATTCCGAAATGTGGCTTTAGGAAATCGCTCAAGGGCATCTGTACAGTATGAACAAGTTGTAAAAATTCACTATCTCGGTCTGCATAAGAGGACGCAAGCCGGGATAGGGGAAATCAATTTTGGGTCCTGAAGGTCCTGAAGCTGAAAAGATCTAAACAAAAACAAAAAAGATGCGAACAACCCATCTTCACATGACATGTGTTTGATGCCAAAGGATCCGGAGGCTGTTTGACATCGGGCATCGGTTTTGGGTTTCGTGCATCGATTCTGAATGTTCTGAGCAAAGTCAATTGCTGCATTTTGAGATTCCCTCCTCATTCCATAGAGTGCCCTAAACCATCGCAAACCACAAACGGCATCTCCAGTCAAACATGACAATCCTTTCGTGGTTTCGGGGCAGCACCAACCACAAATTCATCATAAGATTATGGCCAACAAAAGACCTTCCCTCAGATTCCCAATAATGGTCCATGGCTCCCAATAATGGTCTGTATGGATTCTTGATAATGATTGATGGTCGAGAACGGCAAATATGTAATCCTAATGATCAAAAGATAATCCTAGTCCCCTGCTCAGCAACAAAGGTTGTCGACACTACCGGGTATGCTACGTCTGCTACATGGTGCCCCCAATCAGCTCTTGCGCTGCCCCAAGCAATTCTTGTTCCGCATGCCGTGTCCCATGCTTTATCCATGGTTTATCGATATCATCACGTGGAAATAGATCATCTGTAGTAGATGACTCGATTACAAACAAACACACTATATGTTGTGTTGTCGAACATCTCGTATCTAGCTGCCAACCCCCTTGCAGGACTCACTGTTGTCCTTGTTGGTACATTTTCATCTGAGGAAGCGATGATATGGTGCTCGCTTTCCCGCATACGAATGAAGACCGGTGGTAGTACTGTTGATGGACAGAAGGTTTTCTGATAGCATCCCAGGTGGTGAAGATATTGTGCATGTCAACAGCCAAACATCTGCCGCCCCACTCATTCTCAAAAAAGGCTTTGACGCCTTGGATTTGCATTCTTCCAAAACGAGTTTCCTGCTGCAACCTACTCTTGGCTGGTTGCGGGTGATGCTTGCTGCCTGTAATGAGCTTGCACTATAAACTGAGTTGGTGATTGACCATGGTACTTAACTCTTCTCATCCCTTCTTAATCATAAAATCCGTTGTTACTAATTACATGACGTTCAAGCAATGCTTAACAGCATTCTTCATATAAACCATGTTCAATCAATAAAGGGTGGTTTCTCAAAATAGGGGTACCCTCAAGACATCCTTCTTTAACGATGTATGGTAATAAATCAACGTCATAACTTCGGGGTTCCCTATGGCTTGAGAAAACATCATATTGGTCTTTTTGTTGACTACTCTTTCCTATCATAAATCACTATAGCCCCCTAGAAACCACCAATTATTGATACATTGCTGGCGCTTCAATACGGCACCCCTAGTCCCCTGCACAACCTGCGTGAGTAGCTTCAGGGCAGTCAAATTGCTGGTGCCAAACCTCACAGCGGGTGAAACGACGCTTAAACACGGAAAGGTTGGTGAACGGTGGGATACCATGCGAGTTGCCATTGGTTCATACGTCATGCTTAATGGTTAATGAATGATTAATGATGGTAAATGATGGATATTGATGGATAGCGGTAGTACTAACGATGATCAAGGATGGTTGAAACTGATTGTTGATACACTAACCAGCTATAACAAACGGCTATAAGTATGACGACCATGCTTAAGAGCTGACGTGAAATCATCGATAAATCGTAAATGATTAAGACTGATGGATGGTTGAATGACGGTTCTAGCCATTGAATGACGGTTGAGTGATGGGTAACCAACTGACAGCAAATGATAACGAGCTAATGTTGATTGATTTTGAGTACTGGTGGTAGTGTTGGTTTGTGATGATCAGTAGGTCTACTCAGGTCCACAACAACATGGCTATGGGTCAAAACCCTGTACCCCTGGTTCCCCATCATTAACCATTGTTTCCCTTATGATTGGTTGGTCACTATAGGCCATTATTGATGGTTAATATTGACCCATAGCCACATAAGAAACTCGGGATAATTGATGGTCAGCAGGCCTACACCAACGAAGTAGACATAGCGACCACCAACGAGCGAGGACTACCAACGAACCGTTCGAGCCACTGCTGATGGAAGAGGATCACTTGGACGAGCGCAGGAACAGCACAATGATTGAACCAGGATGCAGCCTGAGTTCAATGGACTTGCTTCTGTTTATAGTCACAATATGGCGAGCTGGGTCAATAGTAACTAACCAATACAGGTGGTTATTAACCAACCAATAAAAGGGAAAACAATGGTTAATGATGGGGAACCAGGGGTACGGGGTTTTGACCCACTGCCATATCTGAAACTCTCTAGCATTGACATTGACAATTCCATGTTGCCGAATGAACAGACCGAAGTCTAAAGACACATTTCCGAAGTTCGACATGGTCGCCACAAAGGCCACTCAAATGGGCATTTCCCAAAACAAGGGACCCCCTAAATCATCCATGAATAATCATTGATAGTAGTAAACCAACTATTTTTGGGCACTTCCGTTTTAAGACACCACCAAACAATGCTAATCTGGCTGGTGGTTTCAACCCCTATGAAAAATATTAGTCAACCAGCCATTTATGAATGAGTACTAGGGAACATAAAAATGTTTAAAACCACCAGCCAGTAAAAATTGACATTTCTTTTTACTATAGACATCAGTTGCCTGCACCTGCACAGCCATCCTCAGTGAGGTTTCGCAGCGAGTCGCCGTGAAAACCCACGCACCATCCACTAGTGAGTGACTTTCCAGGGCCAGGTGCTCAGCAAGGGGAACGACTTAAAGCATGTTCTGCGATGAACAACTTAAAGCATGCTCTCCGATGTTATCGTTGCTTAAGCAACTTTAAATTCATGATGGGTGCATAAGGATGACCCCTTCGGGGTGATCAACAAAGATTCCTGTGATCTATCTGGTGCTGCCCCTGGGAGGCCCGGCCGAGCAAAGTGTGCCACGACGAGGGGGAAGACCAGCGCGAAACGGCAGCCGTCGATGCAGTCCTAGGACTGGAGGCGGTGCCCGGCCTTGTGGGTTCTCGTGATTGGAAATTTCAAGCCCCCGTGAGTCAGTCTGCTTGATCCAAGGTGGTGAGATCACGGGAAAAGACCAACCAGCTGTCAACGCTTATCACCAAGCAAGGAGATAAAAGTTTCCATGCAGCGTAGCTGTTCATTCAACAGCCTAGACCGAGGATCAATTGCAATGGTCACAGAAGTGGTGTCTGCGTGCACATTGTAATCCCAACGAGATGTTACTTGGCCACTTCATACCACCCGCGACATAAGGAATAGCATCCGTTGCAACGGTGATATCATTCAGACTATCAGTGGGTTGATGACCGTCTCCATCGATCCCCAATGCAAAGAAATCATTTGTCTTGATCATGGCCCCTGCAACAAATTCCTTCCCCTATCTCAGACCCCTGTTGCTCCAACCAGCTACTCCAACAACCATTCAATGGTGTTTACCGTCACAGTGATTGATTTAATAGGGTTTAATCTAACAGAAAGGATCAACAGTTGTTTTAATGATAGAGGAATCCCAGAGTATGGATATATCAAGGAGAATGAATTATAGGATGTTCTTGGTTGTTAGGCCATTTGTGAAACATCATCAGCCATTAGAACCATCCTCAGTTCGTTGTGCAACAAACCGTGGTTTGCCTATGTGTAGGCAGTCCGACAGCTGTTCTTAAACAGGAAGTGGCCGATCTAAACCGTGGAGTGAACTCAATGGGAAAAATGGGTGCACGAACCCGCGCCCACATCCCTTGATGAAACCCGGCTCTGTTGATTCATGAGACTGAGGTCAAAAATCAAAAAATCATAAACAATACTTCATATATGTTTACCATCTTTTGGTATCAATTAAGAGCACGGGGCCCATTGTACAGTTTATGAACCATCAAGTTTATTAATATTGATTCCAAAACAATGATGGTTAATAAGCTGTAGACTTCCTATGTATCAACTGAAATGGTCAACAATCAATTAAACAGCAAACGGTACCAAACAGCTGCATGACAGTATAACTCCATTCCAATCCAACTGATTGATATCAACTACACTCTGGCAAATCAACTTGGAAGTGGAAAATCCACTGTTTGTAGCTGGTTTACCCGATTACCTTTCAAAACTGGTTATTCTTAACTTTCAGGTAAGTTTACCAGAGTGTAATGGATCCAACCATTAGCGGATACTCAACAGCTAATGATGGCCGACCAACTCATAGACCCCACTGCTTTGAAACCGCAAGCTTAGTCAAGAATCATTTCCCTTGGCTAAGAATTGCAAGGAGGCCCAAAATTTCAAGAAGCTTGCGATTTTGGAGCTTTCCATTTTTCCAACCAAGGTTCAAATCCAATAGCCAAAGAGCATCTAACAGCATCTTACAGCCTACCCTAAACCCAAGAAATCAAAGTTACTGACCGTCGCTAGATTGATTTGAAATTATTAGAAGAATGAAACACATAATATCAAAATAGTCCTTAAGAAGTGAATACATGTTTACTTGAGAATCTGCTAAGAATTCGATACTGCACCTTCAAACAGTAAGGAAACTCAGATTGACTCAGACTTACCGAAGTTGAAGGACACCGGGAGAGTTCGGGCGGCAGTAAAAAGTAACCAGCCATTCTTACTAGGAATGGATGATACTATTTACATTGGCTCAGTGCATTTCAGTGGTGTTGCACTACTTATGCAACAGCTCGTACTCTTTGCTAGGATATCGGGCTTGTGAGTTTGGATATAGTCCTGTAAACACTTCTTTGTGCAGGTTCAACTGAAATTCTTCTGGAATTAGACGTATCATTCTAAACAACAAGTCAGAAGAACTGTCTTTGGTATGCAGGATGTCCACCTGCGTAATTCGGATGGTGATGATGATGATGATGATGATGATGATGATGATGACAACATATGCATTCTCTTTTATGAAGAGAGCTCAAACATTTCAAGACCTTCATGTATATGAGGCAAAGTACTTGCGTAAATGAATCCACCTGCATACACATCCTACGTGTCATTTCTACATCTGTGCATCTTCCATACTGCAAATAAACACTCTATATTATCATGTGCTCATGTGCACAAAGGCAACAATGAATTATATTATGCTAAACTAGCTAGAATGATACGTGCAAATTCGGACTAATATCCCACGGTTCATTCTCTGCCAGTCATTTTTATTCTCCTATGATCTTCTATGTGCATACTTAACTGACCATGCATAGCTTAACATCTGGGTGCCATTGATATTGTTTAGGTGCGCATGTGCCACTTCCCAGCCCCAATGCCCCTGTTGCATTTTTCGGAAGACTGATAACATGATCCAGCACCATTGTTACCCATCACCGACCGTCATTAGCTGGTTACTATCCACGGTGCATTGCTTATCAACCGTCGTTCAACCATCAGTGGCTGTTGTGAAACATCACTAACCAGCAATCAACGATTATGAACTATGAGAGTTGTAGCCCTTGTCAACGAATCATGAAGCATCATCAACTCAGTTACTAACCCGTTGTCAGCCTTTGTCAACCATATTCAATCACAACTGATCACTTTACTATGATAAGCTGCTCCCATCCAATCAACCATGTGTTTCACCATTGTTGATGGTTATCCCCGATTATTGACCACTATTGGCCACCAAAAACCAACCAATTTCAGGGGGTCTACCATGTGTTTAACCATAGATCACTACCGTATTAACCATGATAAACCCGTCCAAATCCCGGCCGAGGCTCCAATCTGGGCTTCTTGGCCGGTGCCTTGCCTGCGTCGGGCTTGGCCACGGCCTTGGCATCAGCATCTGCCACCATCGTTACCTGCTGCTGCCACGGTGGCTGGCTGCCCTCGAGGTGCTGAGATGGTGACAACTGGGTGCGTACCTGGGGGGGACCCATCAAGCGCCATGTGGAATTCTTGTTTGTCCTAAACTAAGCTTCATGATCTTTCTGCATGGGTACATCCCAACCCTTGGTCTACTTGGTTTTCACCAAAAGGATTATGCTGGAGAGTTCCTATCCAACCATGTCGTTTTCACAAACAATTGTTTCATGGGTACATCCGACGATTTCTATTCTCCTAATCTTGGTTTCAGGAAACCAACCAATTGGGGGGGACAATGACTTTCAGACAGTCGAGCAGTGCAAAAGAGACCTATCTGTTGATGCCATCTGATGTTGCTGGCCAGTGGATAGCTTTTCCCATCTAATTGCGGAAGGGTCAGCAGATACAATCTCCTGCCTTCTGCATATGATGAAATATATCTCTTGGCACCAAAAACCATGAAATACGAATCCTGAAATCATCACAAATATGAGGCTATTCTCCCCAAAAGGAATGAACCTTGGGTGCAAAGTGTAAAGTGTAAACTTTGAGTTTGCAATCACCTCCCCCCAAGGCCAGAAGTTGGAGATGTGGAGACCTGGTCCGCTTGGTCGACAGGTTTGGTCAGAGCCAATGACTTTTCTCCTTCTGGCCACAGGTTGATCTGCTCATCATCCGGGCAGTTATGGGATCTGTGTTCATGGACTTTCCAGTGTTTCTTGGGCAGCTGGGCATGCTCCGAAAATTCTGAGAGGATGCAAATATCTTGAGTGGCATTGATTCATCATCGCATGCTCTGAGGAAATAAGTGCATATTCTTTTTCATCACATTTCATGCGAAGACCCTGACAAAACTGGGTACGAGTTGGTCCATGTGTTCCAGCTTATGTCCAGAGAATATCTCAACCGATATCAAATGATGCAGTGGTGATACGAAGGGACGTGCAACCCAACCGTTGAGTAAATGTAAGAGCAGCGGGCCATATCTCACCTGATCACCCTTGATCCGCTCCAAAAGGAGCTTATATAATCATGAAAATGATGAAGAATAGTTGAGGGTCAGCAACTCAAACGAAAACTCTACAACCTTTTGTGGGACTCACTTGGGTGTTTCTCAAAATAAGGGTACCCGTACCCCCCAATCCATCCAGTTTATAAACCATTTATGGGTAGAAAACCACCATTTCTGGGAGGTCCCTGTAGCTTCAGAACCCCCGATCTATTGGTTGGCACAGGTACACCCGATCTGCAGATCTCCAGCCTCTCGCAGTTGCTGACCACCGGTTTTTTTGAGCCGACAGCTGCAGTCGTGGATGGGGGCCCCCCGGCGACTGCCGCACTGATCCAACAAATGTGAGGAAGTTGGAAATGCCAATGCTTATCGCTATGGTAGTGCCACCTCTGGTTTCAGAACCCAACTGTTGAGACCTAAACATGGCTAGACCATGGAGTTTCAACCATGAACAAGGACACCGAAACGACAACCCATGCGGCTGCGGGACAAAAACATAGTGGTACCTCACCATCCCCAAGGTGAGGCAACATCCCGGGGCTCCATGCCATGTTCTTCACAGTCATCGCTCCAAAAAAGGAGTTGGCCTCGAAGACAGGAGCACCAACCAAGCTTGACCAACCAAGCTTGTGACCACAAATCATGTGGCTGGATGCACAAAAAGCAAGTGATTGCACATCTGCCCACAACTACAGCTGGAACGAGAAACGACCAGCCGTTCAAAATAAAAGACACCTTTTGTGTCTTATTGCTGGATCTACCACATCAATGTAATACATGGGTATAACTAGTTAAGAAAACATATATGATATGACCTCCCATATGTAAAATCCATATAGACAGTAATTGATGAATATAGCTACTTGTAAACTATGTTAGTGTAGATACATATATGGTGGTTTCTCAAAATAGGGGTACCCCCAAATCACCCAATAGTAGTCATCTATAGTAATAAACTAACCATTTTTTGGGTCCCCTATTTTGAGAAACCACCATATATGTACAGTATATAAAGCCCTCCATGCAGTGATGTACCAACGGCCTGCGTTCGGCCAAACGTGTCCGATGCTTGCGCCTCCAAGGGCCGCCCTGCTGACCGCCCCCGTTTCGCTTCCGCACCGTCGGATCCCACGTGCACCAAACCGACCCCGGTCTCGGCGTCGCCAAAGTATCTGGCGCAACAATCATCGCCGGGTGGTGGTGAGATGAAGAAAACCAAAAGTCTTCTGAATAAAAGGCTTCCGTAGAAAAGGTTTTGATTGCTTTCTTTAAACAGTTTTGCTTTCAATCATCTGGCTGGTGATGAGTTTGGCCATCCCAAAATACATTGATCAACAACCCAACCATCCCTAAATATCATCAATATGGGGATAAATGCTAAATGTTTAAAACCACCAGACAGTGATGGTAGTTCATATTGGTGATTTGCTGCACCAATTTGGTGGTTCATGACCTGTCAACAATCTCTTTAAGCACCACTGGCAAGAGTGAAAAACAATGACAGAGGTGACCAGCAGTGGTTAAGAATTGTCTCGTTGGTGGTTTGAACCCTTCTGAAAAATGTGCTTGTCAACCAGCGAACCACCTGAATACTGGGGAAAATAAAAAAACGGGAGTTGGTTAAGCACTATTGTTGGAGATTATCTCTTATTAACCACTATAGTTCTTGCCTGAAACCACCAAATGGTTGTGATTCACAAGTTCGTGATGTGGTTCATTGCGGTGATCTGATTGTGGTTCATAGCTGCTTGTAACTAGCAACGACAGTGGTCAGTCGAAAGCTATCGTCATCTACCAAAACGATGTGGGTCATGGCACTTGAGAATGGTAAATGATGGTGAATTGACGATGGAAAATCATGTGTGCTGTCTGGGCTTGTAGTTGATTCATGACCACGGATGAACTAGCCATGACCATGGATGACCAACAATTCACATTGTGTTGGATTTACGGTGTGTAACCAGTGGCCCTGGTGCCAACCATTGGCCGGATTTGAAATAACCATCACTAACCATCATCAACCATCCATAGCCATCAAGAACCAACATCAACTGTCAACAACCATCCGTGAGCATCGTCAACCATCAACCATCAACCATCGCATCATTAAGCGAATCATTCACCAGCCTCCCATCATCGCGCCCTGGATGGCGCTATTGATCCAGGTCACATGCGACTACCATCATCCAGGTCCAAGATGCGTTCTACCTCGGAGCCGGTTCGGTTGTTACCGACTTCGTTTCGAGCCATGATCACAGGCCATCACAAACATATTCATCCATCAACCAAGCATATCTTGATGGTTTTATAAGGGAGTTTTTGGTTATAGTGGTGAATAATCAATCATAAACATACGAATCTATCAAATAGCGGATGATCACCAGTAGTGGTTAACAAACGGGGGCTTGTACTCGTGATTAATCCATTAAAAGTGGGTAATTCACAAATGTTGGGGATTATAATGGTTGATAATAGGGTAAAACATTGAACACATATTGGTCCATCAAGCAAACATCTGGCGGTTTGTTACAATATGGTGGCATCAGCCAAGCATGTTTTGATGGTTCTACGGGGGATTATAGGGGTTTATAAGAGGGAATTACTAACAACCATGGTTAAGCATGTAGTCTTGGGCCGTCCATGGCTTATCAGCTCATTGAATGGTTGAAGATGCTGTTATGGCCTTTGCCTGTGCAAAACTATCCTCAGTATGACGAACATGATACTTTGAGTTGTGTGTCAATTTTGGTTTGATTGCGCAAAGATTCTTGCCAATCCCGCTAGACCCTAAAGTTAGACATGTATCTTATGTTGAATATGGATCCGACAAAGCATTGTTATTGCCAAGCAAAGCAAGAAGTGCCAATAATCATTTTTTTGCACTTGAAAAGGTCATCCGACAGTTGTCTAACTTTTTAAAGGTAGATCTCATACCTAAATATCATCAAGCACACAAAAAACCTTGCACCAGCCTATCAAAATTAGGTTTTGCCACTAGAGCTGCAGGAATCCCAAAGCGACCAATTATCCCTTTGTCTCAGGAAAGTATGAGTATAGTCCGTGAATATTTACAAAAGATCGAAGGTAAACAAAGTTTAGGCAGGCCAATATGTGTGCCATATCGAACGCCAATCGTTCCTTGCCCTTCTTTACCAGATCTTCGACCACAAGACAGGTACAACGCTGTATCTCGATTTAGGAAGCATAACAAGTAGATATCATTGAAGGGACGACCTTGCATGTGCACGTAGTTATTGATTGTACAGTTATGGGTCGTACACCTGCTTCGGCAAAGGGTGCGATCCTTGGGCGTGAGCGATCAGTCCGAGTCGTGCGTGAACAACCATGGTTAGGCAACTACTACTACATGGCGGCTTGCTACTATACATGACTGATGTACTAGTATGGTGGCTATCACCCGAACATCTCAAATAGTTGCGGCCACATCGCTTTCTCAAGCCATAGTGAACCCCCAAGGTTATCTTTGGTTTATTGCTATACATGCCCAATATCGGATGATTTGGGGGTTATCCCCTATTTTGAGAAATACTCATATTTGGGAAAATTGAAGGGTAAAAGCACCAACTAGATGATGGATGATGACTCAATGATCTTCATAGGGTTTTCCATCTATAAACCAAATTCATACCATCAACCACTGATCAAACCAAGGCCGACACCCTGGGACATGTGCGTCAAGAATACCAAGGCAACGATGTGCCGGGGATCATCACCAACTGCATTTTGGTTCGTCCACAGCCATGGTGCTACCTAACAACCATACAATAATAACCATGGTTAATTGGGAAACTACCCGGTTTGGATAGGTATTATTGGACGAAACAAAACAAGACCATTTGTTGTAGTTATTATCCCATCTTGGACAAGAAACCAGATCCCATTTGTTGATTGTCTCTGGATCAAGGAGATTCTGTGAGACCCAGCCAGGTGAGGTTCATGACTGTGGTCCTGCCGTGGAATCCGCGGACCATTGAGGTCTCCTACCGTGCTGGGATGTGCATCTTTTCGTGGGTTGAAGTGATCCATCACCATGATAAAAATACGCACCCCCGGGAGAGTTTGAAAGTAAGATAATTAGATGAGATGAATGTGACAGTATACAGTATACATGTGGTTCATTTCAATACTTTAGAGAGTGGCGATCAACACACAATTGATATGCCATGACATGGATGATACTGAACGCATTAAAAGAACCAATTTAGATTTCAATTTCATCTCTGAATATTGGTAGAGCCTCGTTAGAAGAGGTAAATCCAAACACGGAGGATGTATTAAGATGGATCGTCCCTTACCCACATATGTGTTTGGTGTTTCACCAAAGATGTCGCTAAATTACAACACAGGACGAGTCGCTGCAATGCCATAGAAAGGTTCCTGATAGGCACGAAGAGCAACAGGAAAACAGGCTTTCAAATCTTTCAATGGATGTGTTCTGCGTTTGTTCATAAATCTTGGCCAGATTGTGACAAACTATCCAAAGCAACCGTCTTTTTCGAATTGTTGTCACTTGTGGGATACTATAATCCGCACTTGCATCATCGATGTGAATACAACGTTGAATAAACCATATCAACAGCAGTCATGCACACTGAAACGCATTTTCGGTTTGTTCCACTCTCGGAAGGCCTGGTGAAAATGTGAAAATAACAGAGGATTCCAAAAATCTCACCCAGTTCAAAAGAAACAGCCGGGCATGCTTCTCTGGCAACCATCAATGCACCAAATGTTTGGTGAGGCGTGTTGCCTCGTGTACCCTTAATGGTTTGGACCCTGCCGACAATGCAGATGTGGCTGTGGGTCGAAACCCTGTACCCTTGGCGTACCATCGTCAACCATTGTATTCACTATAAGGGTTTCTCATATTGTTATTGTTATTATCACTGTTTGCCGTACTTGCCATATTCTTGGCAAATTGTATTGTAGGAATTCTCATTCCCATCACCATCAACATGTTTGTTGGTTGTTTTTATGTCCCATGATTGATGGCTCCTATTGACCTCGCTCGCCCTGTGTCAGCGCGCTTCCCAAGAAGTTGCAGCAAACACCAAACAAAAATTCCACCAAAAACAGATCCCCAACCTTGGTGTGCCACCCCAGGCCCCGTTGGTTGTGCGAATGACACGTGATCACCTTGGCCATCATGACAACCACCACCACCACACCACCACAGCCGCCTCGTGGGGAAGTGGCAAGAGCAACTGCTTGGGTGGCACGCGGGACGTGGGAAACCCATCCACCAGGACCTCTTCCAACTTCAAGGTGAAAAACCTCAGGCCGCGAATCAGGGGTGACCATCCATCATCAACCATCATCAACCCGTTATAGTCACTACCCCTATCCTTGACCATGACCACTATGGCAACAGTAGGTGTCAATCATTAACCACTATCACTCTTATTGTTGCTTGTTACCCCCTGGCGCCGATGCTCCATGAAAAACATTGGCTTGTGACCGATGATCGTCCACACCCCACCTGGCAAGCCAACGAACATGTTGACATGTCAGCATCCTGTGTCTGCTCAACCGTTGCAACATGGACCACCATGAACATTGCCCAATGTTTCCCATACATGTAACAGTTGATGAACAATAATGGGATAATTGTTGCAAATAGTTTGACTTCCCACTATTTTACAGAGACAGATTCAGTTATATTGCATAATTTGTATGCGCATGCTGTTTAAGGAAGACCAATCCTACCTGCCTTGGCTACAGCAAATATATACTGACTACATCAAACCTCACTAGCCGACACCAGAAATCACGAATAATTTTTTAAACCATCATCAACCATCGGTTAACTATCATTCTTAGCCTGTTACTAAGCATGATATCATTCGCTGCAGAAGCTGTTGTGCACAAACGTCCCTTGCTGCCAAACGCTGCCGAAGCCGCTCTCGTTCTGCTATCCTGGGCTCAAGTTGCACTCGTAGGCTTTGATTGAACCTGGCATCTATATTGATAAAACCAGTTGAAATAGCTGTGATTCTTTTTTGTGTGGAAAATCTATCTGACAACTCACAAGCTTGACAACTCACAAGCTTGACTTCTCTTTCATTCATTGATTCATCAAAAAAAATATAATTATATATGATATCCCCGTATGTATCCGCATGAATGCTATTGATGATTTCAATAACTCCTTCTTTCGAGGATGGTTCAGAGTTTCTCGCAGGAATTCAGCAGCGAGGTTTCAGCTCAGTTTGCTTCTCCTTTTCCCTGCTCAATCGTCTTGAAGCAACGGTTGCATGAGGGAAATCTCTTGGCCAAGGTCCAGCCGGATCATGGGGGAGCACTTGGAGGTACAGAAGCCGAGTCCAGGTCCCGGGTCTGGAGGATGTGGAGGTCAAGAGGAATGAGCCGAGAGGCAGAAAACATGCTGTCGAATATTCAGCCTAATCACACCGTGCAACTTGCCCGATATTTCGCCACATCTGAGAAATTGCAACACATAACGGCTCTGTTTGTATTTGTTCATGCTTGACGCAAATGACGGTCTTCGAAGGTAATGAATGAAGCCTGATGCAAACTGATGAAAATGCAATGAAGTGTACAATGAACAAGTAACAAAGCAAGGACAGGAGGGAACTCTGGGGAACGTTTCCTGAAAATGTCGCTGCTATTTTATGATCTTATTTCTATGTATGCAAGCTTTTTTTGGTGTGGTGGTCCGTTTACTTTTCTTCGGTTTTCCCCAACAGCAAAACTTTGCTATGGGGTCTTTAGTCCAGATTGGTTCCGGTGCGATCCGGTGCAGCTTCAGCCCAAAGTTCAGGGCAAGGTTACGAAGGGTTCCGGAGGTCCGTTGATAGGTTCCGGAGCAAATGCGGGTGCAGATACGTGGTGGGGTTCTGGCAGGTTCGGGTCTAAGTACTTGATGAGGTTCCGGAAGGTTTCCGCGCAAATATATACATTTTGAGGTTTCGGAGGGTTCTTGCGCAGATGCCCGGTGAGGTTGTGGGTGGTTCCGATGCAGGGTTCCGGTGCAGATTCAGGGTATGGTTTCGGAGGATTCCGGTGCAAATACCGGGTGAGATTCTGGAGGGTTCCGGTGCAGAGACCTTATGGGTGCATGCTTTGTGTTTCTGTATGGCCCAAGATTTGTTTTTCGGCAGCAGTAATTTTCTCTTCCAGCTGCGCTGTGGAAAGAATCGTGAAATAACGCAGAAACTTCAGGCTGTTGGGGAAAGCGCTTGGGTTTATTTTTACTTTTCCAGTCAAACTTGAGTTTGGCTCTGGCACAGTATGCCAGAGAAACCAAAATACAGGGAAATTATAGCCAGAGAATCCCTAAGCCAGAGAAACCAAGAAAAAATCAAAAACATTCAAAGAAGAGAAGCCAAAGAAGCCAGGAAGGCTTGGAAAAACATCAGGAAAAAGCGAAAACGACACATCCACCCCCAAAAAACAGCCCTGCTTTTCTTAGCGTGGGCGCATGAACAAGGCAAGACAATGTAGGAGTGATAGCGGTGCTTCGGAGTGCATTCAGGCCGATCAGGTGATCTACACAAGTATCAACCCAAAGTTTTCACTATATTCAACTCATTTTTTTCGCACATCTTTCGGGATGCGCATGTGCAACTGGAATCAATTGACCCTTGGAAAATGTGGACCCCAAAAGCAACTATCAACCGGTGGCACCTGCTGGTTGGTCATTGAGGCAAGCCCCATGATCAGCCGACCGAGGAGCTCGAAGTGATGGGCATCCGCTCCGATGACGCAGTAGATGATGTCTCCACTGCATGGTGACCTAAAAGCCGCAAACGTCACCGAAAGGCCCCAAGGATTCTTAGGGATCCATCAATGCAACCGAGGGAATCGTAGAGTTCTGGGGCATCCAGATTTGGTGTTATGGTAAGGCCCTGCTCGGACTTAATCATACAGTTCTGCAACAGTCGAGGGTACCAGAAGCTTTGAATGTTTGCGTATACCGGGGTATCCAGATTTGTAGATGGCTGGAGCCCCGGACCGACATTGAATTGGGGGTACTAGGTGCCAATAGACCTGCATAGTCATGCCCTGATGCTCTACACCATCAAACTATGTCAAAATTGACCTTCATCAGCCTATCATCATGGGCATCTTCAAACTGGTCTCAATGAAGTGATAATAGGCTTAACCAATCCTCCTCCTCCTCCTCCTCCTCCTCATCATCATCATCATCATCATCATCATCATCATCATCACTATCACCATCACCATCAGCATCAGCATCACCATCACCATCAGCATCATCATCATCATCATCATCATCATCATCATCATCATCACCATCATCATCATCATCATCACCATCACCATCACCATCATCATCATCATCATCATCATCATCACCATCATCATCATCACCATCACCATCACCATCACCATCACAATCATCATCATCATCATCATCATCATCATCATCATCATCATCATCATCATCATCATCATCATCATCATCATCAGCAGCAGCAGCAGCAGCAGCAGCAGCAACAGAGCTACATCACCATTTCAAGCGCATGAGTTGATCCCCCTCCCATGTACCAGTCCAAGCCACAAGCAAGATATTCTGATGATGGAGTTGCTTTCATGAAGCACCTGCGGGACTCTATGGACCTCAAAACTGGGTGTCGTTCCTGTTGGTAACAGGGATCACCAAGCAGTTGGGATGGTCATAATGCACATGTCCGCACACAAGCTTCGCTCAGTTCTCAGCACCTCTATACTTGGTACTACCTCGGTATCCCTCAGTTGGAAAATGCTGTTTGTCCTTATTTCTTACCTGCACTCAGATGTCCCAAGTTTACAATCCTCGACAATTTGAAAACCAGCTGCTTCAAGGCAACGCTGGTCACAAGTTCTAGGTTGGTCTATGCCCCCAATTCTTGTTCCTCTGACCCAAAGCTTCTCTTTGATACACACCCAAGGTGGTATGTGTTGCACCCAGGGAACGGTCATCATGTGATGTATCAAGTTAAGGGTCAGCCCGTATCAAGTTCCGAACCTTAGATATGGTTGAACGTCCCAACAAATACAAATCTTAAATTTTGGGCTTTTTATTAGGGGGGTTATACTTTGGACATCTTTGGACAAATTTAAAGGATGTTGACCAGGGGAAAGGGATACCAATAGCTGTGTTAAAGACATTCATCCGCCCAAGCTCTACAGCTCCCCATGTCCCGCCTGGTGGGCGCCAGTCCTGAAACAAGTTGTGAACCAACCAAGGCTTTGCTGCCCGCGCACATGTTCTGAACACATGTCAGGTTTAAGTCGTCGGGATAACGAGGAAAAGTGACGGAAGGATAAGGAGCGAAACCTAAATTGGCCATCTTTCAGCAAGATTTCCAAAGAGTACGCGGCGATTTCCTGCATCCCACTAATGGCTCGGAGAATGTGAGTCCAACAGCCCTATAGTTCAATCATCTTGCAGCCATCATCCCAGCTCCAACCCACCCCTCTTACACGGTGGATTGGTCCAGTCCTGCTGTCGAGGGCAATGATGCGATGCCGATCACAGCCAATCAGCAATGGATACTTGGGATGTTTCTGCAAAGTTCCCATGTCACCTCAGACTTTTCTGCTGTCCAGCAATGTATCGAGAACATCCCACTGAGTTGGTTTCATTGATTCCAACTCAGATTTTCCCAACAACGATTGCTGGGAATGTAGCCAAAAGATCCTAATCACAAAAAAAGATCATGTTTACAGGGAAATCGATGATTGGTGGGTACCACCAGTTTAGGAAACACCCATTTGTACAGATGCGCAATCCCGACTTGATGGCTGCGTGAAACCCGGACTCCTGATGACCTTCACACAAATGAAGATCATTTTCTGGTTGGTGGTTGTAAGCCATCCTTTTACCTTTTACCTTTAGCAGAGGGTCCACTAGCCAATCCAGGATGAACTAATGGCCCAGGGTAGCTTATGACCAGGGCAACAAACCACCATCCGCATCCGAAAAAGTTGCTTGTCAATCCATCAACAATCCCAAAGTCGTCGGGGAAAATGAACATGTTAAAAACCACCAGCCAGCTAGTTGTTGTTGGTAACACCCTGAGTCTCCCTGTGTATTGTTGGTATTGTTGGTTACACCCCTGTTTGAAACCACCAACTAGTATTGTTGACTGCAATTTCGGATCTACGCAATTTGCTTAACCAATGGTCAACTGGATCAATTGATGCTGACAGGTTGTTTTGTAAAAAGGAACCTTCGGCTATTCATGGGCTCTGTCTGTAAGCATTGATGGTACAAATCAACTGGTCTTATCTTATGAACATAGTTTGTTAATGCTGTTAACAATTATCACTATTCACTGTACTAATGGGCACTGTTGTCAAGCATAGTTGGTCAATTGTTGGTATCACTCTTCAGAGTAACCAAAAGCGTAAAATTCTGCTCCTATGACAATTGGGTGACCGCCATCCCTCAGCCACTCGGGTCCTTTCCGAGGAAAATACAATGAAATACACAATGATCTATGTATGTGTATCCACAACTATGACTGCAAAGATAAACAAGTGCATTTGTATGTGTATTTATATCTGCCAAGTAAGCAAGACATTTGCCGATCTATAATCATCAACTGCTGTTGTGTGTATATTAAACTGCGATATCTATGTCATAATCATGTGAATGTTTATATCTATATCTATATAAGTGGCATTAACTGGTAGATACTGGTAGGATAAACGACTGCATTTCTATATCTGAGCTATATATGCAAGATCTGATCTGATATGATTATATCATATATTTACAGCTGCTGTTGTTTACATGATTCTATGTGTGTTTCTCAAAATATGGGAGCCTCCGCTTATCATCCAAAGCAACCACTTCTTGGCGTCCCCTATGGCTTGAGAAACCGCCAAATCATCCAATATTAGTCATCTATAGTATTGAAACCAGCGCATTTTTTACGGGTCCCCTATCTTAAGATGACAAATAAGAAGGTCATCCCCTATTCTTTTGAGGTCCCCTATCTATAGTATTGAAACTAGGATCAACGAATATATGGATTAACCAACTAACTATTTACTAACAATAACTAACATGATCATCTTCGGTTCTCAAGAGGAATGATCATCTGGTAGCGCAATATCATGATAACTTTGGATAGGATGTCCCCAAATAACTATTATGATCATCCCTACTATTAAAAGTTTTGTAGTAATAATAGCCTACTATTATGCCTACTATTATGATCATCCCTACTATTAAAACTAAGAACTATTAAACTATTATAACTATAGCTTATTACTATTGTAGTAATAACTATAGCAACCAGGAACCCCCACGGCTGATCTGATTTGCCAAGTCCATCCATCGGCCGCACGCTGGATCCGTTTCCGAACTCCGCTCCCAAGGCTTCACCAAGGCACTGAATTCCGCTGGAAGCGGCTTACCCAGCTCCTACCGGACATATGATAGACATATGATAGGCATATGATAGGCATATGATAGGCATATGATAAGTAAGATGGAAGATATATAGTTTTTTTTTTCGTGTTTTTTTGCAGTGATAAGTGATAAGATGGTAGAAGTCTATATATGTAGATATTAGTGTATGGTTGTTGACCATATTTGACTATGACTATTAAAGTTTCTTGAAGTAATAATCAACCAAGGCTGTATGGTTGTTGAGTACGCTATTTTTTTGGATGCCGAAGAAATTAGCTATTTGGATACCAGCTTTCCTAATTATGTCAGTTGGCTGCACTAGTGGAAACCATTTGTATAACAAGTAAAGGTAATGATGTTTGATTGATTATAATTGATTACTAAATACAATCTGGGAGAAATTATCCATATTATCCATGCAGGAAAACAAGGGAAGTGTCCCTAGAAGATTCATGCTGGGTTTGATACGTCTTGAAAGCAATTCTTGATCACAATGACTGGCTGAAAATGACAGAATTGGATACAATGCCTAATGCAATCCTATTTCCTTGGTCATGTCATCAGCATTGTACATGCTTTTCTCCGCATTCCAGAAATCTATCATTTCCGTGATGGCACCACTACACAGTAGTACTGTACATAGCCAAATGTGAGTAACACATCAATAAGCATCACACAACCAATCAGATCCAATCATCCTTTATCAGCATTTCTCAATCCCAACTGTCCAATTCCACCAGTACACAGGCAGTAAACGCCCCAAAATGTCTGGATGTTGATTCCACTGGCTGGACGTTGCTGTCATCACCATTGATGGGGTCGTAAGACCATACCGATTGGTGGATATAATATTCATCCGACACCACTAAAGGGAACAAAAATGTGCTGAAAAAATACTAATAGACATATTTAGAATTTCGAACAGCATGGTGTCACTTTAGAATTTAGAATTTTAAATATTTTCAAGCTCTAATTGCATCAAGTTGTCGTGATTGCTTTGGTATGTCGCCAGGCCTTGAAATGCATCAGCACCGCTGGTGGTTCATTCATGGCTCAAGCAGCACAGCTATGAGTTGCTCGGAGGGGTGTTTTTCTGGTACGTCCAATCGTCGAGGTAGCCAAAATTCTCGAAAATTGAGGTGATTATGATGGCTTTCCATGGATAACGATTCGATTTTGAAGATTTTGGCCAGCTACTTTTTTGAAAATTGAAAATTGGCGTTTTAAAAAC
Source organism: Symbiodinium kawagutii (assembly GCA_009767595.1). Classification (NCBI taxonomy): domain Eukaryota; class Dinophyceae; order Suessiales; family Symbiodiniaceae; genus Symbiodinium; species Symbiodinium kawagutii. Next base: position 322,133 of record VSDK01028869.1, read on the forward strand.
GTAACAATGGTTAAGTACAGATCGAACACATCTCTTTCCACGGCCAAGCCAGAAAAAATGATCATCACACAGCACCAATACCACCGTGTGGTAAATGGCAAGTTACTATCGGGAAGGGTCTCTGAGAGCTTTCTTTGGAATGATGTGACCGGTAGCAAGCATGGAATCATGGAAACTACTATGGAAACGATGCTCTACGTATTGCATTCACCCAGCAGTTCTTGATCAAAATTTGGATTGGCTCTGATCAGATGTAGGACGGCCAACCTTTCGACCCGCAACGCCCAAATTTGCTGTGAGACGTCAGAAGGTTGTGCGTGCCTAAAAAATTCTAAAAACATGATTTTGGGGCCGGCTTTTTAAGGGTCTAAATATCACATAATAACTGGGGCTGGAACTATTTGTGGATAGTGAGAGCCTGTCATGGTTGGCCTGCATAGTGCACTGTTGGTCCGGATATGCTACTGCTGTCTGCTGGAGCACGATGCAGAGGAGGTCTTTTTTGGGTTGTCCAACCTGGACTCGAAACAGCGGCAACTCCCAAACGCATCAGGCAGTGACTTCAACTCTGAAGCTTTGGGGGGCGGGGCCGTCAGGTTTCCGTTCGGAAATTGACCATGCCTAGAATAATTTCCACCCGCCCTAAAGATCCTATTCCCATCGAAGATTTATATGGGTTTGTCCACAGCCACCCCAAAACCGCTGGCCATGACCACCCCATATCAATCTCTCAGGAATTCACGAGCGCCTTGCCATAGCCATGGCAGCTTTTCAACGGTGGACCCTGTTGGTTATTGGAGATGTTTTCAGTGATGGTAGGCCCGGCGGCTTATAGATCACTATCAATTCAAACACAAATAGATCGAGATTTACCATCAAATATAGGGGCTTTGACTGAATTGCTGTAAATGGATATCCAATGGATATCCTATTCGAAAGTTCCCATGAGGGGTTCCGCAATGAATACTGTCGGTAGCAGCCGTCTGGCTCGGTTGGCAGGCCCAAGTTGGATGATATGGGTCATGGCAACCCCATCCAACCTGGAATGCAGTACTTTTTTGGAACATTTTCCCGGCGGTTTCAAGGGTTACACAATAGGATTCCCAGTATGAAAACTTTGATTTTTAGTTGGTGGATCTGATTTCATGTTAACGCCCGATTAATAGCCCACTGGTTGATTGATAGGGGGTATCCCCCAAAAGCCTTGGTTTCTCATTAACATGGCATGATGAGCCCCGCCATGGCGACTCAACCTAGACACATTTCAACCATTTTCAACCCCACAGTTCTGCAGTTCAAACTAGAATAAATCAAAGCCATGCTTTTCCAAATCGTGAAATACCATATTTCAAAGTGGATGCACCGTGGTGCCACAGGCACTGACCGACCCAACTTATGAGCCAATTAAAATGAAAGTATATCACCACCCCGAAGCACAGAGAATATCCCCCTGTTCAATATTTCAACCGTTTTGTTTTTGGGGATGGTCCAAATGTGCCTACCTACACCAAAATCACTATACGCATGGGTACCCCCAAATAATCACTATTTTGAGAAACAACCATATATTTATACCTGGTTGGTGGTTTCAATTATGAAGAATGCTAATCAACCAGCCACACGCCACTTGTTCATACCAGAGAAAATAAGAAATGTCAATCTAACCACAAACCAACTTGTCATCAATTCCCCATCATTAGTGCTGCAATTGAAAATAAGAAATAAACAAACTTTTTTGAGGTTTCTGCCCAGGCCGGCGCCATGTATGCCAAAAGCATGTCGCAATGAAAAAAACATGTAAAAACACATGTGGCTGGGATGCCCTGATCAAAAAAGGTTGAACAACCAGGACCTAAGCCACCTGTTAGCCACCTGCCACATCAGTCACTTCTGTCAAGCGAAGTCAACTTGTTGGGTCACCCATCTTCTGGCTGAATGGCAAATTCCATTTTTTCACTATGAGCAGATGCTACACTATTATACCAGGCCCAAGTATAGTAACAATAACAAATATTCACCAGCATCTCACTCGCTGAACAATTTTGAACACCTGGGTTGTTGCACCGTTGTTGGACTGCTAGCTGCTAGCTGCTACAAACAATCAAAAGTGGAAAGGAAACATGCTTTTTGAACTTTTCTGATTTTTCGTAAAATTGCGACATGTTTTTTGTCCACCCCTTGCCCGAAAGGCAAAAACATGCTTTTCCCTGGTAAAAGACATGTTTTCCCATTTTTGGCCACCCCTGGAAAAAACATGATTCATCTTTTTTGTTGTTTGTTTTCCCAAAACCTGGAAACACAATTTTTTTTTGAGGAAGCAAAAAAAACATGTCAAAAAACATGTCTAAGAGCATGTCGGAAAAGCACCCGTCAGAAGAAACATGTCGAAAAAAACACATCGGAAAAAAATGTTTGAAAAACATGCGAGGCTGCTAAGCATGCATCAAATCCGTAGTAATGATCATTTCGAAGCCCTGGCAACTGGCAACCTGGCTGAACCAGATGGCCCAACCGCAGAGTCAATCCAAGTAGCAGCCTCAACATATCAGTTGATGGGTTTGCAGATTCTGATTTATTCCTCTCAGGCCATTCCTGAACATGCTGGAACCCATGCTTTTTATTCAAAACACCTTTGATGACATGCTGGCCCCAATGCTTTTTTTCCCAGAGGCTAAAAACAAAAAAACATGGTTTTTCTGCACGCTAAAAGGATGCTTTTTGGCACTATGTTGGAACCATGCCCGCAGCCTGATAGAAACTCTTAACCATATACACTCATAATCAACAAGCGCAACAAGTGGAGTAGCGCCTGGCGCCAACTTGTCAGGCACCGCCAGAGATTTTCGCTTCACTGCTTTGATCGTGGGGTCCCGTTGTTTCCGTGGACAAAGCCCCCCATTGTTTGAACTGATATCATATGCATTAACCATAGATACCCGTAAATGTCCTTAAATATGGGTTGGTTGGTGCTAACTTTGAACCACATCCACCTCTCTGTCCATCATCTCTTGTCTCTCTATGAAATCCTGGCGCACCCTCTGGGTGGAGGGGGCGGGGGCTGCCCCCCCCAAAGCCACTTGTGAATCATGAATGATTGAAGGAACCAAACTCTGTTAACGTCAATTGATGTTGATAACTCAGACTATGAAAACCAATACTTACATGTTGGGCATAGGAAATGCATTTTGGGAGGCGGCGCTCTTCTGTCCAAATGATTTTTGCGTGGTGAAAAAACGCTCAAAACGAAAAACGAAAATCAAATGAATGATCATGAAGGGTGCTGAATCAGTAGTTGACATGATGTTGGACTGACAGTAAATGACAATAAACACGAAAAAAATCTCATAAAGGTCATTGACTTAGTTGACTCATGCTGACTCAAAAAAAATAAAAAACCAGAGACTGCATTTGGATTCATTGGGTTTCCGTGCTGGCGCGCCTGGCGGTGCAGCATTGCACCTCCGCATTGCCCACCGTGGCCGTGCGCACGCGCGCCGCCAAACCCTCTGTGGAGGCCTGCGCACCGGTGGCAACGCTGGGGAATAGATATCCGCAAGGCTAAACACAGGGAGCCATAATGATGTGTATGAATAGTATATGAATTTTCTGTGAATAGTATGTATATATATATACTTATATATATAGGCGCAGATCCCGATGTTTGCCGTCGGTTGGCAATGATGTTGATCAACTTTGCACTTCCATATTACAAGTAGCTTCTTCTATTTGAAGATTGTATTTCCACTGTCTCCACATGACTTGGTAGCCCACACCCTTGAACGGTAAGAATGTCATGTAGGCAAGAATGGTATCCTGGCCAGCCTGGCTGCATTTCTGCGTGCATTTTTTCATGCTCAGTCGTCACTGAGGTGCATCCATGGCAAACAAAAAAATGCAAGTGCAAGCGAACGTGAACAATGCCCCACCCCACCCCACCCCACCCCACCCCCATCCACAACGTAACATCAACTTCAGAAATACAAGTGCAAGCGAACATCAACAATGCCCCACCCCACCCCACCCCACACCCATCCACAACGTAACATCAACTTCAGACGAGACATGACATTGTGAAAAGGCGATATATTCCTGCAGAATCTTTGATGGAGAAAGGACCAAAACGTAGCTGCGCCAGCCATCGCAAAAACGGTCTGAACCACTCACCAGTGGAGTTTTGGACAAACGGAGGCAGAAATCACAGGAGGTGTCAAAAGTCCCGCGCCTGCCACGCGGAATCCACATGACAGGGACGACAGATGAGTGTGTGGCAACGGCGAACGTATGGTTCTGCGGGTAAATATCTATTTATATATATATATCTCTCGATATACAAACATATCATCTATGTATCTCAATATACAGATAATCATGGGATGTATGCGCCTTCTTGAAAAAGTAAAAACGCAGCCATGCATGCCACACAACCTTTCGTCCTGAAACGTTTCTTTTGTAGGAAACTGCCTGATCTTGGCCGGTTGGCTGGTTGGCTGGTTGGCTGGTTGGGCTAAGTAATTCAATGGTTGAACACGCTTGACGAATATCAATAGTGGTTGATGTGAATAAATTAATGGCGGTTCATTAGGCCTAGTTGCGGTTTAAGCATGGTTCATACTGGCAAATGAATTGGTTTGGTTTGGGTGCGTATTGAATGGATAATTGAATTAATGGCTTCAGTGGCTAATCAACGGCTGATATCATGACTAATGGGAAGCTAATACAATTTGTGAAAATGGCTCAGGAATAGTGTATCTATATCATATCAAAAATTTTATTGCATAACAAATATCTCAACCATTTTGGATTTTATACAGATGCCTCGAGTTTCATTAGTAGTAGTAGTAGTAGTAGTAGTAGTAGTAGTAGTAGTAGTAGTAGTAATAGTGATAGTAATAGTAGTAGTAGTAGTAGTAGTAGTAATAGGAGTAGTAGTAGTAGCGGCAGCAGCAGCAATAGTAGTAGTAGTAAAAATAATAGTAGTAATAGTAATAATAATAATAATAATAGTAGTAGTAGTAATAAAATAGTAGTAGTAATAATAATAGTAGTAATAGTAATAATAATAGTAATAGTAGTAGCAGTAATAGTAATAGTAGTAGTAGTAATAATAATAATAATAGTAGTAGTAGTAGTCGTAATAGTAGTACTAGTAATAGTAATAGTAGTCGTAGTCGTAATCGTATTAATAATAAAAATAATAGTAATAGTAGTAGTAGTAATAATAATAATAATAGTAGTAGTAGTAGTCGTAATAGTAGTACTAGTAATAGTAGTAGTAGTCGTAGTCGTAATCGTATTAGTAATAAAAATAATAATAATAGTAGTAGTAATAATAATAATAGTAGTAGTAATAATAATAGTAGTACTAATAATAATAATAATAGTAGTAGTAATAATAATAGTAGTACTAATAATAATAATAATAGTAATAATAATAATAAAAATAATATTAACAATAATAATATGAATAGTAGTAATAATACTAATATTAGTAGTAGTATTAGGAGTAGTAATAGTAATAGTATTAATAATAGTAGTAGTAGTAGTAATAAAAATGATAATAGTAGTAGTGATAATAATAATAATAATATTATTGATAATAGTAATAGTAGTAATAGTAATAATAATAGTAGTAATAATAGAAGCAATATTAATAATAGTAGTAATAATAATAATCGTAGTAGTAGGAGTAGTAATAGTAACAGCAGCAGCAGTAGTAGTAGTAATAATAATAATACTAATAATAATAATAGTAATAATAATAGTAATAGTAATAGTAGTAATAGTAGTAATTGTAATAGTAGTAGTAATAATAGTAGTAATAATAGTAATAATAATAATAGCAATAGTAATAATAATAATAGTAATAATAGTAATAGTAATAATAGTAGTAGTAATAATAATATTAGTAGTAGCGCCTCCACAGAGGAGCCTTCTGAGAGGCGGCTCCCCTTCAAGGACTCTCTGAGGGCCGCTTGCGCGAGCTGCTCAGCGGTCACCCCGTGGGTGTCCTGCCAGACGGGGTGGGGGTTTGATGACTTCAGTATGCAGCAGATAACATGCAAAATAAAAAGTCTAATTCCAAAAATGCAGCAGATAGCATGCAAAAAGAAAGGTTTAGTTCCAAAAGTGCAGCAGATAGCATGCAAAAAAGAAAGGTCTAGTTCCAAAACTGCAGCAGATAGCATGTCGGCAAAAACATCCCAGACAATATATCTAGTTGACCCCATTACTCAAAATTGTCCACATGATAGTATCGCACTAAACCCGTTAATCAATAGCGCAAGTGACCATTATCCAACTATACGAACCACCCATCATCTAACTAGCCACATTTTTTCAAGATTGTTCACATGACACGTGTGTGTCCTCCATCTTTCGCTCTCGCCGCCGGTGCCTCATCACGAAGCAAGCGCAGGAACTGCTCGGTCATTTCCTGTTGGGCATCATGACACCCATGCATGTTGATTGTGGTCTTACTGTGGTTGCATGGTGTTTATGAGGGGTTGAAATGCTCTGGCTGGTTTTGCGTGCTGATTTCATGAGGGGATTGAACTGCTTTGGCTGGGTTTTATACTGGTTTTGCGCTGATTTGATGAGGGGGTTGAAATGCTCTGGCTGGTTTTATACGGATCATTCAAAAGGGGTACCGAAGTAAACAAGCGAAAATAGCACTGGTTGCTTCCCTAAACCAAACAGCTAGTTTTGTTTCCAGGGAACCATTCATGCCAGGGAAAACAACCACAGGTTCTTCATAGATAGGGCACACCATCACGCCGCCACAGCGTCTGGCAGTCAATCACTACCATTTATTCGAACACTAGTGCTCATTCCACTTACCGTTGTCAACTATAATCAGCTAAGATCATCAACTATTGACCGCATAGTTGACCATCACGAACCACAATTGATCATCATTAGCCATTGAATCACAATGAAGCATTTTTGACCACTATTAGCAACCTTTGATTCATGATTCATGAATCGTTCATTCACGATGTGTATCTCCTGTAACCATCCACATGCCACCGCCCTCCTGGAAGTTCCGCCATTGGGCATCGGTGGCGTCGGAGATGTTGCGATGCCGTTGCCACTCATCGAAATCTTCATTGACCTCGGGGGGGTGGAGATGCCCTGGGATGAACCTGGACTGAACTGGCGAACCTGGACTGTGCTCACCATTTCCATGGTGAACTATGGTTGATCATAGGGAACATCACCAACAATAGTTAGTGGTAAACAAGTTGATGCTGATCAACATTGTTGGCTATTTTACTATGCTAACTACGTTGATTATCTTGAACATTATTGATCATTCTTGACCCAAACTATACCTTCAACAAACATCCATACCATTGATCTTTCCATATGCCTATGGGTCAGCGACTTGGTACCGGTCATGAACCTGACCAAAGTAGCCTGGCCGTAGGAACACCATTGGAAACACTAAACTGGGTTGACTGCAAGTCATTTCTCTCCAGGAATTGGATTAAGTCATTCACTGGGTTGCCAAGGCATTCACTGATTTGGAGATCGGCCAATGGGTTGCCAAGGATGAAGAGGTCCATCAATGGGCCCCCGTCTGACCCTCCGATCCTGGGGCATTGGGCCCACAGCCAGCGCTTCCACCAACGAATTGGTGATTTTTAGAAATTGTTTGAGAAGTTCCTGGAGAAATGGCCATGCCGGGAATCCCAAGGAGAGCCCGTAAAAATCTGAAAGGGAATAGCCCAAGGGCAACACGGGGAGTCCCAAGGGGATTATGATGTTGATGTGGGAGAGGGTCCAATGATAGGGCAACTGCATGACACGTGCAGATTGTTCACCGCAGATCATTGGGATAATTCTTGGTCATGCAGCCGCACCCACCACAGCTACCAAGCACCAGTATGCCAGAGTCAGACTATGACTCCCAGCCAAATCTTTCTGATGCACACAGGAGCACTCACACTGGCAGGGCTGCAGCTTTGGCTTTGTCATGAAATATTCCCTGCTAAGCCAGCCACTGAACCAAGAAAGGTATGCGCATGAGAGTCCATGAGAGGTATCCGCACTAGAAAGAACTTGAAATGGCGACGGTCCATACAATGGCCTTGCTTCTTCAAACACCTACCAACAGGACTACATACCTGTTTGGTGGTTTCAACCCCTATGAAAACATGTTGATCAACCAACCAGCCATTTGTGGGAAAATAAAAATGCCAATCAAACCACCAACCAGTTTGTCATCCATTTGCCATCATAAATACTGTCATGAAGAAAAAACCAACCATGTTTTTAAATATTCTAATTCCCCACCTGTCAGGTGAGGGTTGTTAGATTTTATCAGAGTTGACTTCTCCTCCTCCTCCTCCTCCTTCTCCTCCTTCTCCTCCTTCTCCTCCTTCTCCTCGCCGGACCTCAACCGCGGCCATCCACGCTGAGTGTCTGCTGCCGGACCTCAACTACGACAATGCACGCCGAGTGTCTGCTGCCGGACCTCAACCGCGGCCAGCCACGCCGAGGGTCTGGTGGCGGACTGTCAGAAGATATGTCAAAAAGAATGTCAGAAGAGATGTCAGAAAGAATGTCAGAGAGAATGTCAGAAGATATGTCAGAAGACATGTCAGAAAGAATGTCAGAAGAGATGTCAGAAAGAATGTCAGAAGAGATGTCAGAAAGAATGTCAGAGAGACTGTCAGAAGATATGTCAAAAAGAATGTCAGAAGAGATGTCAGAAAGCCGAACCTCAAAGATGTCAGAAGATATGTCAGAAAGAATGTCAAAAGAAATGTCAGAAAGAATGTCAGAGAGAATGGCAAAAAATATGTCAGAAAGAATGTCAGAAGATATGTCAGAGAGAATGTCAAAAGATATGCCAGAAAGAATGTCAGAGAGAATGTCAGAAGATATGTCAGAAAGAATGTCAGAAGATATGTCAGAGAGAATGTCAAAAGATTTGCAAGAAAGAATGTCAGAGAGAATGTCAGAAGATATGTCAGACAGAATGCCAGAAGATATGTCAGAAAGAATGTCAGAAGAGATGTCAGAAAGAATGTCAGAAGATATGTCAGAGAGAATGTCAGAAGATATGTCAGAAGATATGTCATAGAGAATGTCAAAAGATATGCCAGAAAGAATGTCAGAGAGAATGTCAGAAGAGATGTCAGAAGATATGTCAGAGAGAATGTCAGAAGATATGTCAGAAAGAATGTCAGAAGAGATGTCAGAAAGAATGTCAGAGAGAATGTCAAAAGATATGTCAGAAAGAATGTCAGAGAGAATGTCAGAAGAGATGTCAGAAAGAATGTCAGAAAGAATGTCCGAGTAGAAAGTTGTCAGAAAGAACGTCAGAAGATGTGCCAGAAAGGATGTCAGAGAGAATGTCAAAAGGTATGCCAGAAGGAATGACAGAAGATTTGCCAGAAAGAATGTCAGAAGGTATGTCGGAGAGAATGTCAGACAAAAGTGGAGTCAACAAGCGGTGATGACATGACATGGTGGGGATCACTCGAAGTAAAGTAATTTGTTTAAAAATAAAACAATATTTTTTACTAAATATTTTGAAAAGAAAATCTAAAATACAATTTCATTTTATAAAGATTAAAAATGAAATTTAGTAAAAATTATATCTTTGAGTCCCCTTTCTAAAGAAACACCCATATATTCATAATCAACTGGTGCAACAGCTGGAGTAGCGCCTGGTCCCCAGCTTTTCAGGCACCGCCAGAGACTTTGTCCGTGGCACCGCTTCACTGCGGAAAGATCGTGGGATTGTCCGGTGGTTTCCGTGGACAAAGCCCTGATTCTTGAAACTGATGTGATATGGTGGTTTCTCAAAATAGGGGCCCCCCCAAAATGGTCGATTGACTACTATAAATGGTCAATAAAAGATGATTTTGGGGTAGCCCCATTTTGAGAAACACCTATATGACTGCGGTGCACAGTCAACCTAAGTTCTGGGTGCGCACATGGGGCCTGCGATTCAAAGTCTTCTGATAGGTAGGTACTTAAATCAATGTAAATATATAGTTAAGTGTAAATAGAAACGACTTGATGGATGCACGACCTTGACGGTGCTGGTGTTCACAACTGCCCATGAAACAGCCACAGCCCAGGCATGACATGCGCAGGTTTGAATAAACGCCAAACTTCCACAATATCCAGGCGGTAGACAATGGCACGGCCTTATATAATCAGCCAAATCGGAATTCAAATCCGAACTGTGGGCCATTCCTTGGCCTCATCCTTACACCGGCTTCTTTGTTTGCAAGCGCACAAGGTAGAAGATGGCCAAGACTTAGTGCCACAGGCGAACCAAGGGGGCCGGCGCGGTAAGGAACAAAAGCAGGTTGAGAACTGGTTGTAGGCTCTGAAATCGCACTTAAATGGTGGTTTCTCAAAATAGGGGACTCCCCCAACATGGCAGGTTTATTCCCAATACTGGTGAAGAGTGAATGATTTGGGGGTATCCCCGATTTTGAGAAGCACCACATGTCTAAAACATTTGAAAACATATCTTTTCTTTACAGGGAAACAGAACCTTGATGGCTATGCCATGGCAAATTTGAACACGCTAAACTAAAAGAGGTGCAAGTCAAATCATATTTCCTGTGATCGTTGAAGCTGGTGAACAGCAAGACTACTCATCGACAATGATTGGCTATCACATGATGAACATGCATAATGCATGATGCATGATGTATTATGAATGATGCATGATGGATGATGGATGATGGATGATGATAAGAGTGGCGATAATGATGAGGATTAACACAACAGGGAACCAGTACTGACCAGCAAACTGTACTCTGACCAGAAGTGTGGGCCAACATCTTCAAAAAGAAGCTGTGTCCATGAATTTTGTTGCTCGGAAGCGTTCGCTCAGCTGGTTTCGGGGCAAATACTTTGCGGACAACCTTAGGCGCAGTAAACTCTTTGAAAACACCTTTCAACATAAGCTGAGGAAAGGTATGATGCCATCGAAAATCTTGCCATATGTTTTTGTGTACATTGCTGGAAACCCCAATCACCATTCAGAATGCTTCATTATGGACGTGGAAAGCATCAGTACAGAATAGAGTGAAACCTTGCCAAAGCTATGGGTGGTTCAAGCAACAAACCCTTAATTGTACCCAGGGTAGATGTTTACTGGTTTTTCCTGCACTGGGAATACCACACCTTCTTGGGGCTCTACGTTGACGAAGAAACTGCTCAGTTTTTGATGACCATACTTGCCAGCCACAGGTTTTAATTTCACAGGTGAAATGTTTGGAACCCGATTCCAAAAATCACAAACCAGCTATTGCTAGCCTCTAGCTGGAGATTTCTCAGCATCCCAAGATCCCCAACACATGAAGAAGAAGGATGCCATCAAAGTGAGGCGGTTCCCGTGCCTCGGTGTTGGCAGAAACTGACTCAGCGAGTTGTGAGTGAAGAACTGCCACCAGGGAATTAAGATGGACCGACAGGATTCACGTGATATGTGTTCGTACAGCAAATCGTCATGGTGCAAATTTTGTGCTAGTGATGCAACAAAAATCAAAAACATAGTATAGTCCATCAAGTATTCACGCTATAATCACCCACTACGTAGGTGTTATACATCCATAGTCTGTCAACGTTCACCAAACATAATGGATCTTATTGCAGCATATAAATTCTAAACACGCATCAATAGTTGTCACTATGTACCAATGTAAATGACCATACAGTGCAGGGTTACAGATTGCGCCAAGGGGAACCGCATATCTTGAGGGTTCATGTCAGTTTCTGGAAGGGTAAAAGGTACAGCAATGAACAATAACACACATGTAGAATGGTGTGGATCATATCAACTTCAAATGGGCATTATTGGGCATCCAATAGCTATGTATAAAAAATTGGGATATGGCAAACAACATCGGTATTGACCTGCTGGTTGATAGTAGATAATCACCAGCTAACGATGGCTGATGAAGGTCTAGTTTACATTTCGCAATTAGACCGCCCCCTGTCGCTTTTCGATAAAAACTGATTCTATCATCCATGGTTTCTAGGGGTATCGTCTTTTGGCCGCCCCCTGTCGTTTTCGAGGAAAGTGCCAGGAAAATACCACGAAAACTGATCTGGATGGAACCCTCCAATAATAAAATCATCCACGATAATTAAATCCCTGACTCACTGCTCATGTTTCAATAACAAAGTTCCAAACACCACTAAAACCTCTCGTTCCGAATCCCCAAAAAGGCTGGCTTCAAGCCGTTGAGTTCACATGGCGGGACCCCAAGGGGAAAGCCAGCTCCGAGGTACACGGCGTGGCGGACCAAGAGAGCCAGGTATCGCTTGATCAGCGAGAAAAGGTTGCAGCCGAACCGCACTCCACCTGTGGGAGCTGGGTGACCGCGGACGAGGGAACCTGGGGTTTGATGAGACTTTGAATGGATACTTGACCTAGTTGGTGGTTGAACCACCCCTATGGAAATATAGGTCAACCAACTATTTGTTTATAATTACTAGAGAAAAAATGTTTAAAACCACCAACCAGTGAAGTGTTGACACCAAAGATGGGTGGTCCAAAGATCGGTGGTCCAAAAATTGATGTCCAAGATTTGATTGGTGGCTTCCTTGTCGGCAGGAAACCCCATCATCGCCTCATGGTTGGGCGATGAAAGGACCAGGAAGAATGATATCAGCAAGCAAGGGTTGGCTGGGTGATGGAATTTCACCAATTTTTTAAAAAACTATTGGTGATGCTGATACTTGTCTTTTTGTCAACTCTTGGCTTCTACATTGTTAGTTGCAAATTGGTACTTACCACCACCAGTCTTGCTTCACCAAGAGAATGTGCAAAGAAACAACTGGACATGGAAGACTCATTGCCACGCCACACTCCATGGTTGGCAATATTGCCCCTCAACAACAGCTGCCACCCCCAGTTCCCACCTACTTGTCCGTCTCCCTGCACCACGCCATCATTCACAACGGAGATCATCAAACCTGAACTTTGCGGGGGGAATATATGACCAAAGAGGGGATCAAGGCACCCGACCAGTGTGCGTTTTTTCCCAGCAAATTTATATAACAAAGAGGTACGGGAAGTGGGGCTCATAGCCAGCAGAAACTGAATGGTTTCGAAGAGCAACAAAAAGACTTGCGAAAGGATTTCTCATGACATACTTCCTAGAGTCTGCTGAAGAGACTTGATACGCTGATTCCTCAATTGCAACGCGAAGCATATATCTTCTTACACTAATTATTGGGTACATCGATCCATCTATATCCATGAAATCTGGAGCTCCAATGAGCTCCAAAGATCCAAAAACGAACCTGGGCTGTTCCACTCAGTTTCACCATCCCCACATGATGAAAGGTGTGAGGTTTGTCTGTATTGAAAAGGCCGTCATGAATCGTGCGAGTACCAATTTGATTTGCAGGCACGTAGGCACACCAAATATGGTGGTACGGAAGCATGGCTGCAGAGCTGCGCACATGGACTGTGTTCGGTTCTTGTCGATTGTCAACCCCTATGAAGCATGACTAGCCATGATGATCCCTGTATCTGAACATTGATGGCCACCATTGTACTAAGCATCAAATCTGCGTTGCCATCCATGTTTAGGACGTCATCCGTGTAAGCACGATTACTCTCAGTGTGACCAAACAGTTATTATCACTAACCATTGACAGTGTTTCATCAACAAATCCCAATGGTTCCAAATGTCATTAAACATGCCTAAATGATGCTAACTAGCCAAGTTCATGCTCACCAAACCCGGCAAAAACCATCACTCACTGGGTTGGTTGATGGGAAAATCTGCAGGAAACATTTGATTTAACCACCAATTACAGGGGTTTCCCAGGTTGATTTTCCCATCAACCATCTGTTGCTAAGCATCAAATAGCCATTAGTCAAGCACTATTGTTGCTTAGTGACCTCTATATCAATATCCCCCTATTAACCATTAGTACAGGAGAAAATTTCTCGATATTTCCGGGAATCACATTGACGGATGCTGACTGCATGGCAGGTCTCCCCAGTCCGGCCAGAAAACATTCAGCCGCACAGACCGTGCAAGCAATGGGCACACTCACCTCAGCGCAGTAGTTTCACACGGTTTACGTTGGACTCTAGGGCGAACATACCAATCAAACAGTGGTAATGTAACTGATATACATAATACTTAATAACATGTATGCATGTATAATCATGTTTATGCACAATAACTATATATGTATATATACATGTATGTTTCGGCAGGTGTATGTCCGTGTATGCGTGGAAATGCACATTTACATATATTACAAGACTACGTAAATAAAATCAAACAAGTTACAATTATGTATAGAGACCATAATTTTGACGAACTAGCTCGTGCAGCAATCCGTTCAATTTTCATCAATGTACTAACTTGCAGTTGTGAACCATTGTGGGCTCAGGGATCGCAGGGGTCATTCTTATGGATTCCACCATCAAACATAGTGATCCAGATTCAAAGCAGCCCTTTTTGCCATTGTGAGTTGCTACTTCCTCAAAATACGCTGTAGATGGCCCCGCAGAAGACTTTGTGTTTCACGCAAACTACCTTCCCAAATTGCCGCGATTGAAAATTGATGACTGGTCTTCGGATGGTTCTCAAGCAAAAGCAGGTAGCAAGTGGTTCAACAAATGATGGTTTCTTAAAATAGGGGACCCCCAAACTGGATAGTTTATTACTATACATAATTAATCTTGGATGATTTGGGGGTACCCCTACTTCAAGAAACCACCAAATCAGCAGGATCTGTGCTGGCCAAGCTACTAAACTCCGCGCGCATGAGAAGCTTATCAACTCAGTGAATCTGATTCAAATCAGTCCCCTTTTGACTTGCCAGATCATCTCTGCCTTTGGCGCTTTAACCTTGGGATTCCTCACGTGTGAAACATCAGGAAGATCACATGCAACCAAGCAGGTATGTTCTCCTCAGTGAGCAAATCCCAGCGCGGCATGGGCGACGAATCAGTGTTCTCAATTCTTGAACCAACCCAGACTTTCCATGATTTTCCTGAATTCCAAAGCCTTTGCCCACCAGTTTTTCACCCAGTGGCTTCGCGGAAGGAAACCTGGTCGTTTGACATGGGCGCAAACCGACAGTGGGGATAGCACCGTTTCGGAACGAGCGTGCATAGAACCATCCGAAAAGTGGGATAGAGAGGGATCCTATTGTGGTTGGGTTAAGTTAAACCTGTTAATGATTAGATTTGGAAGCAACTGATTGTAGGTTTGTAGGAGAACCATAATGAGATCTATCATCGAACCGTTGTGGTTCACAGTAATTGTGGTGTTGTCTCTTGATCATTGTCAACCATAATGGGATCATTAGAACCCTATCAGAAGACCATAGATTAAATAGCAAATGATCGCTTTATCTATGGTCTTCCACAAGCTCTTTGCAGGACGTGTCGTTGAAGAATTGATGCCACAATAAACCACCCACACTTTGAACCAGAGCAATAAAACGATTTGGAGGGTTTCTGGGTTTCTGAAAATTGGGAACCCCCAATTCATCCAATACTCACCAGTGACAACAATAAACCAATCATAACTTTGGGGGTTCCCAAACTGGCTTGAGAAACCCCCATGTGTGGTAAAGTGAAGGAGGTGGTTTCCTGTTGGGGATGTCGAAGAGCTTCTAGGAATCGCACAAGATCAGGGAAATCAAGGCCTGGAAAAGGTGGAAGCATAACATATATATATATATACATAATTATATAATCATACATATTCATACAAAGAGAAAGAAAGATAGATAGATAGACAAACAAATAGATAGATGGATAGATAGATAGATAGATAGGTAGATGCACAATAAATACAAGATCAAACAAAAGGTGACACACAGTTTCTTGAAGTCAATATTACCCTTGAGTAATTATGTTGTTTCTCATGAACTGAAATACTATCAGTAGTTGAAAGGTCAACTAGATGTATTGCGGCTGGGTGGAGCGAGCAAATGCAACACAAAGTTACACACCGTTTCAAAATGTCTGCGAATGCGTCCAAATTCATGAACGCTCGGTTGCTTTCGTGTGAAATTTGTCGTCGCTACCTTCACCTGAGATAGTCATCAGTCCTTTGAGCATTTGGTGGTTCTGATATTGCCTTCGTCTTTGCGACACTTGGGTGGTCAAGTCACAAGCCTTGGCGGGGTCGGTGACATGACCATGAAGCTGCGAAGTGTTCATATAACACCAAGGAACATATGCATAGCTCACCAGCAAAGAGGCAAAGGCCATCAAGCCGACAATGAAGTGCACATTGCACCCTGTTGCGGCAGCAGAATGTTGTTACACAAAAGTAGGGAGTATGGTCCAATATCTGGAGATGTCTAGCTTCAATGCCTTACCAGCACCATTGGCGAACATCCCAGTCATAGTAGGCATGGTGCTGAAGATGTGTTGATGATATAGAAACATATTTCAGCCTCCTCTGAAGATTGACGTGACAAGGCTGGAACCTACAACATGTCTTGCAGTTCGCACCTCGGGGAAATGCGACAACAACATCACAGGAACAACAACAACAAAATTACACAACCATCGCAACAAGAAGGGAAAACTTGACCGGCAATGACATCATCCTCAACAACCACGCGGAAATAAACACAAAAAACAGCAAAACACAACAATCCACAACAATCAAACGCGATCATCTAAGAAGACTAGCATTCATCACAACCCCTTCACCCATCTTTGCAGCCGATATTGATAATAAATCGCCAACCCTTTATCAACATTTTCACAACATTATTGAGTCGTCGTTGCTGCAATTAAAAATGATATCGTGAAATAATGATGCGGTAAAGGTTGGCTTTGATTTGTTGCAGTTGTCGTGTTAAATTAACCATTGCTTTTTTCAACCAACATGTGTATTTGTATATGAGTTTTCCTTTTCTTTACAAAATTTAATTAATTCAAATCCTCAACAACAACAACAGCAATTGCTGCCCCTACTACCATCACTGCTGTTGCTACTTCTGTTACTACAACAATGAACACAAGGGTCACGACAAGGACGCCAACATCACCAACAGAAACACCACCGACACTACCAACTGTAGTACCAACCAACTAAATGACATACCACTCAAACAAACAAGCAAACAAGGAGACAAAGAAACAGGACAAATAAGACACACAGGACAAACAAATACACAAACAAACAAACAAGCAAACAAACAAACAAACAAACAAACAAACAAACCCAAACAAACAAACAAACAAACAAACAAACAAACAAACAAACAAACAAACAAACCCAAACAAACAAACAAACCCAAACAAACAAACAAACCCCAACCAAACAAACAAACCCAAACAAACCCAAACAAACAAACAAACAAGCAAACAAACAAGCAAGCAAGCAAGCAAACAAGCAAACAAACAAACAAACACAGACACAAACAAACAAACAAACAAACAAACAAACAAACAACCAACCAAACAAACAAACAAACAAACAAACAAACAAACAAACACACAAACAAACAAACAAACAAACAAACAAACAAAGAAAGAAACAAAACAACAGAAAGCACAAGCCACTACAGCAGCAATAACAGCAATGTCAGGGACAATACGTGCCAGAGAGGACCTACTGTATCTGCCAGTGTTGATCGGAACCTGGGACGTGATGGCAAATAAATGTGTACATGCGTGTCTTCTATACGTATATCCGCAAACTACGCATGCAATTGGAAAATAGATAGACATGCGCACATATCACACATGCAATGACATGTTACAGCAAGCACACACACAAACGCAAGACCCCGTCGACTTCAGGTGCTTAAAACCACGAAGTCCATCACATTGGAGATTCTAAAGGTTCCAGCAGCCAGCACCTGAATGATCAACAATAACAATTGGTTGATCGCGTCGCTTCAATATTGCTAGCACTAGTCCTGATTGACTCGCATTTATCAGCATTAAAAAACCTTTGTCCTACTACCATCAAGGCTTATTGAACAGTATTTCCATGCCTAACCATGGTCATTCACCATTATTCATCATGACCATCAACACACAGCCTCTGAGGTGCCCAACCAAACCCTTGGGGCCTAACCAAGGCATCTCATAATCTCGCTGCAGCAATTCCATCAGACTTCTGGATGGATTCACTGCCGCTTCCTGGGAGCAGCGATGGGGCAGGCAGCTGCTGCCGGGAGCGATCGTTGATCCAACTTTTCTTTCCAGTCAGGGGGTCCCAAATAGGAGGTGTTTTTTTTAGTGGAAGACAAGATTCGTACGATGTAAGTGGCGATATTTAAGTATTTTTTATGAAAGCGTTTGCTCATGCATCAAGAAACCATACGAATATGAGGAAACATCCTCCAACGTTGTAGAACTTCTTCAATGCTGGACATCCTGTCTTTGCATTCCTATTAATTTTTCTGATTCAGTATCGTATCTTCCCATCAAGCCATTCACACAGAGCTCGGGTGGTGCAGCCCAAGGTGTTGTGACAAGTTGAGGCATGAAGGTCGCATCCAAAAAATGGAGGTCAGGACTCATTGCCCTAGCGGCTATGAATTCGATGGCTGTTCAGTGCCATGATGTGCCTCCCAAATTGCGCTTGAACGACTCTGGGACGTCACCATGCCTATCATGATGGCTGCTGGACATGCAAAAAGGAGCAGCTTGGGGATGATCATTCTGCTAGCGCTGTCCTCTGGGATGATCATTCTGCTTGGGGACGAAGGTCCCACGGTAGGGTAATCAGGTTGATCGAATTGATGACTGCTATTCTATTTATTCCATCAAGTCACCATGAATCACTTTGTCACCATCCTTAGTCACAACCCTACATGGGCGTTTCTCAAAACCCCGCCCAGTTATCATCCAGTTCGTAAACCGTTCATAAGTAACAAACCAACTATTTTGGGACCATCCTTACAACCCTACATGGTCACCATCCTTGGTCACCATCCTTGGTCACCATCCTTGGTCACCATCCTTGGTCACCATCCTTGGTCACCATCAATAAACATCATTGATCACTCTAAATCCTTCGAATTTCACCACCCAACAGGGCCCCGCAGTCCATGGCTCACATCCCGCGGCCCCGCGGCGACCCCGGCGCCCCATGACACTTTTCGTCCGAGAGATCCCGCACCAGCTGCGCCCAGTGCTGCAACCGCACGTCGCAGAGGCGATGGTAGGGGATGTCAGCACCTAAGAGCTACAGGTTTCCCTCTCGAACGGATCGCACATGCGGGGATGTTTATGGGAATGCTCTCTTTGGGGTGGATACCCCAGAACATGGCGAAAACCAATGAGAACTATTTTTGAGTGCTTTTCAGTGAACAAAATGGCGGGCTCAAGGCGGTCGTTCAAGAAACCGGTCGATTGGCAAAGTGATAACTTATTACAGTACTACCACTTCAACAGCATATGAGCATGTGGTAGCCTATATCGCATCAAAATTCGCAATTCCGAGCCGTTTTCAGCGACCATTACAGTGATCAGGGTGGTTACCGGGTGGTTCGACAGGTCGGTTCACCCAGGCACTCTCCAGACTTTCGAGAACGTACAGCAGCAAAGTTTCCTGGGGGCCAGGACTTTGAGGATGGCTGTGGGTCAAGCAGTTAACCAACCAATAATGGGGGATCATAACCAACAATCAAAGGGAAAACAGCCTGGTTAATGATAGGGGAACCAGGCGTACAGGGTGAACTGACCCACTGCCAAATCATGACATTCAAATCGCTTCGTCACTGCGGTACCCCCCAGATTTCACGTTGACAACGTCTCCGCGACAGGTTGAGCGAGGTCATAGCCATGTTGATCAAGCTGATCATTCCTGACTGGTTGGATCTGTATTCCCATGGCTTGGGCCATCCAAAGCTGGCGGGGATTGTTCCGCTGCTGAACTCGGACCTGAAGATGGGCGCAATTTGTTTCAGACACATGACCTACATCATCCTACATCGACATGGAACAATGACTAACAAAAATTTAGGGGTTGACTGTGCCGCAGGTGCTGAATACGTCTTGCAACACTTAGTTGGTGTTTTTGTTCCTGTCCGGTCGGGTCAGCTTCTTTGCTCCTCCGGCCCATGTGTGCTTTCAATTCCAAGCCATTAGCCGTGTCTGTTTTTAAATAAACAAGCCAAATGCCATGGACCATCATGAACCAAAAACGCTGGTTGACTCAGTTGACCATTTTCCTCGAGGAGCACATTTTGACCAACATCGCTATCATCATTGCTATCATTGATCTCCGTAATTCCCCAGGATTTCTCTTGATCTGCCTCTCCCAATTCTTCATTAACCGCTGGGACCACCCCTGAGACCAGCTGGGTCCAACCCCCCAGCTGCTAACCACCCCCCAGCTAGGTCCAACCCCCCAGGGGCTAGGCCACCCCCGGTGGCTTCAGCTACGGCTCCGGATGCTCCAAGGCCAGCCCCGCGCGCGCCGCGTTCTTCCGCGTCGCTGCGTTGCGCGGAGCCTTCGAAGCGGAGCCCAGGAGCTCCCGCTGCAGCGAGGCCATGGAGCGCTCCATGAAGTCCTGGGCGCAGCTGTACTTCGTCACCTCAGGTGCTGCCGTGCTGCCGTGGTGCTGCCGTGCTGCTGCTGCTGCTGCCCTGGTGCCCATGCGCCATGCCATCCATGGTCTCGGAGGCTGCACGTTTTAGATGCTTCATAGGCACCAAACAGGCAGGACAATTTGAGAGATAGGGAGCAAACGAGTCATGAGAAGCAACAGGGGCAATCCGTGAAAACTGCTGCAGTATGCCCGATAAGAGGCTGCAGTGCTTGGGTCAAACAAGAGCTGTCGATACGAACGATATGAACATTCGAACTCAAAATGGATGCTTCAAGTCAAGCTAAAAAAATCAAGACCCACCTGTTGACCAGAAAATGCTGTCAAGTTTTTGAAGTGTCCCGACTTGACTTTTAGTGAAGCAAACTCTCATCTTACTGAACTCTCCATACATCGTAGTTGGGTGGGTACATTGGTTGGTCCAACCACCATATTGCGGATATCATGATTCAAAGCGATCCAAAAATTGGATGTGCAATGTGACGTGTGCCTCATGTTCTGATGTTTATTCCGTTGTACTCAATTCAACTGCAATGAGTTTTTTTGATGATGGTGTCTAGCCCACCGACTTCACAACTAGTTGATGGTTTCAACCCACCAACAATTCGAGCCATTTCAACGACACACATTACAAATACGCCAAACAAGAACACGTTCGAAAACACGGACCTCGTGCGGGTCAGTGTATCCGAACTAGATTGGGAATCACCATATGCACCCAGTCACACAGACTTGTACATGTGGGCTTTCCCTTCCTGAGCTGAGGCAAAGGGTGGGTCGATGTGTGCAAAGGCAGACCTAGCCTGAAAGGGCATTTCTGAGAAATACCCTCTGGTAGTCCAGAACCTGGCAATGGAACCTTCACCATTTCCCAAGGGTTTCTCCCGAAAAAATGGTGAGTTTTGTATTTCCGGGTGAGTTTTTCAGAGGGCAGTGCAGCTGATCAGCAGTTCAAGTTTTTGTGGACGAAGCTAATCATAAATCTACGCGAGCAACTTTTCGCTAATCTCAAATCTCCTGATGGAGGGATCCACCAACCATCTTGGAATCCGTATGGTTTGGGCGCACCAGCTATGTGTCTTACGATGCCATGTCTTGCAATGATGTCTTCATGATTACATCATGTAACATTTATAGTGCACCATGTATCAAATACTCATTTTGTTTTCATGACTGTGTAATCTAATCATCCAAACAATTTCCTGAACCTCCACTAAAGGGTATGTCTTGAATCTCATCATCCAACAAAGTCACTAGACATCCACTAGACATCCACTAGACATCCACTAGACATCCACTTCTGCATGTGGATCATGCGTGTAAGACTGCTTCGGGGTGCCGGAATCAGCTTCCAGGATCGCTTCCAGGAGGGCCCAGTGATGATTTACTCCCAGACTGGGGCCTAGTGTCGCATCGGCTGATCATCAACGGACCTCAACAAGTAGGGTTGATCAATGGCATTTTGTTGTAGAAGGCTGATTTCTACTTTATTAGTGTCTATAGGGTTGATCAACCCAATTCTTATATAAAAATGACATTCTTCCCCCCAATAGAACGTCATTCTTCTCAAAGGACTGGATCATTAGGACAACCCCAAGGCCAAATGGGCCAATAACAACATGGTAGTCACATCCCATCAGATCCGTTCGGTGAATGGCCTTCCCATCGTTTGCAACAGCTATCCAAGCATACTGGGCACTATGACCCCCTGCAATGATCCATCAAGGATGTTCCTTGTGGCGGCCCACTTGCATTCCAACCACTCAAGAATAAAATCGCGGTGAATCAAATCAACCATTCAATTCAACTAGTCAAAAACCACCAAGGTTCCGACAATGGCATAGACCACCTTCCTGACCGAGGCGGTCCAGGACCGGAACATGGGCTTGTCCTTGTCGTCATGATGGTACTAACCATCCAACAGTAGCCATGATCAATAGATACATCAATAGGTGGAAACCACCAGTTTTGGGGGTACACCATGGCTTGGTACAAACCCATACCCTGGCTATAATTAACACCGGCCTGGAAAAAAAACGTTCTTGGAATGGGTTTTCCTGCTAAACATGATGTTTTCCACATCTTTATGACTTGAAGGCAGGATTCTTCTTTGCAATTGATAGCAGTGGAAACAGCTTGCGCTGAATTAGGTCACATGCCGCACATGTCACATGGCCAATAGTGATTCCAATCTTGACGGAAATGGCAATGCTGAAACTCGCAGATGCACAACCCCCAGGCTGCCAAGGAGTAGTTGAAAACAGATTTGCTGCTGATGTATTTCTGTAGGAACTCAAGTAAAGGCTTCGACAACTCATGCTATCAATCAGCAATGAGGAGTAGAAGCATAGTAGTCAAGAGACTTGGTTCTACGACCTGATTGGGTGCTTGGTTGTATTATATTTTCTTACTACTGCTTGGTTTGAACGACAAAAACACCGTTGAGACAGCATTGTTGCACCATGCAGTACGTGCGGCAGGATGTAAGTTATGCAAGCACCTGCATTCTTGGAAAGAAAAACATGGACCAACGAAGCAATCGCACTTTGTCCTTACCAAAATGGCGAAAAAATGACCTTACCAATTTGGTGAGGAGTCTCCTTACTGCTACTCATGACTCACGAAATCTCCCTGATCCCCTGGTGTTGAGGCCGCTTCCCCCATTCATCTGGCTGATCCATCAGCCGCCCGCCTGGCGAACAGGGTCCGCCTCTGGTGGCCGATGGGCGACTGGTCCACCACGCTCTGCCTGAGCTCTCGCTCCTGCTCAGCCCGGCTGTGCAGCCGCTGGATGTGCGAAGGAAATCGCCAGGGCCTGAGGCGTTTCGCAGCCACCTCCCACGACCCACCAAGCACATCCGGCCACCAGCCATCCCCAGGCGTCACCAGCCATCCCCACCACACCCCACCCAACACCAACCATCCCAGCTGCCCAGCACCAGCCGAGCCTCACGAAAACTTCATCCAAGGCCGTCTGCAGCTGATCCAATGGCGCTCCAAAAGCGCCCAGGGCAGCACCTCGAACGCCCAAACCGTAGCGGCCCACAGGGCGCGAAAGCACCTGGCGAAGGACTGCACTCCCAAGAGTTAGTCCCTTGGTTGGTCGCTTGTGGATGCTGAGCCAGGTTGAATAACATCATTATAGTGGAACAAATACAAATAGTTTAGCCATATATTATTACTATGATACAATAATATGAACGAATAATTAAACAATCGAACCACGTGTGCCTATACATTGTTTAGACTCCAAATACGATATCAATGGAACCATGATGAGCCATAGTCAAGTTATTACAATTTTGAAGAATTGCATGACGCCCAGATCCCTCCCCTGCTGACTGGCCTTCATCTCGTTGGAAGCGAAGAACTGCAAGAGTCATTTAAGAATCGGCACATGTCGAAGATTCCCAGAAGATTTGCTGTATGCATATTCTTGTGTCAGGATCTTCTGGTATTTTCAACGTCATGGTTGAGCCACCGGTTTTGAACAATTTCGTTTCAATACATCTACTGAGAAAAATGAATAAACTAAGCCAAGAAGAACATACTGCGTAAGGAAGTAACAACAGCTGAAACCCTTTACGTCGAACCACACATTGTCTCCCTGCCAACTGAAATCGTTTCTGAACCATTGATTGAATGCCATCCCGCGTCTCATTAGCCAACTGAAGCTACTGAGCCAAAGCCTGAAGCCAGTGGACCGAGCCTGGCTGTGATCAGCACCAGTTCTGAGATCAACCAACCAATTGAACGATCTCAGAACTGGTGATCTCAGAATCACTGGTTGATCTCAGAATGGTGCTTGATCTCAACCTGTGATCTCTGGAACAACCAGAATGTGGAAATCACCAAGCGATGATCCATCATCCCCATGGGTTCCCTGCACAATGGCTAGAGGTTTCTTGCTTCTCATGCCCCTCGGTTGTCACTACCTGTATAGCCATGTAATCACTACCAACCATCGCCTATCAAGAATATCAACTATCATTGGTACCCAGGGCTCAGCATGGTATAACCACTCTCAACATTGTCTTATCGCAGTTTGTCGCGCTCATTAACCAACCGCTACAAAACATTCATGATTAATGATTATTCATTAGCCACCCATCACAGGTCAACCATGCTCAACCGGTATGAACCATTATCAACCACCATCAATCATTATTGCTATAGTCAACTATCAATCGTTCATTGCCAGGCATGATTAACCAGCCCTAATCATCAGTACCAACCACGATTCATGAAAAAGGTCCATGACTAAGCAGTAATTACCAAAATCAATCATTACCAACCATTCATTGATTGTTGTTAGAAGTACCGGCGATGTGGATTATCTAAAGTAACAGCTAACAGTAGTTCTTGACCAGGAACCATTTGGGTGTTTCTCAAGCCATAGGGGTACCCCAAAATCATCCACGATCGATCATTTGTAACAATAAAGTAACCATTTCTAGAGGTCCCCCATTTGGCTATGGGTCCAAACCCTGTACCCCAGGTTCCCCCATCATTTAGCATTGTTTTCCTTATAATGTTGTTGGTGACTATCCCCCATTAGTGGGTTGATTAATATTGACCCATAGCCATTTGGAGAAACCCCGAGTTACCCCTAAGTGACCTCCCCCCTGGGGGTCCCCAAACGGGCTTAAGAACCCCCCACGACTCAAACCACCACGTGCCGTGCCGTTTCCGCCCGAGCTTCATTCAGCTTGTTGACCGCTACAGTGGACCACACCACCGCGATCAACTCGCCTTGGGACCAATCAGCGGCAAGTGATGATGCTAAGATTAGCTATTGTTGAAATGTTTTTAACAATAGCTAACACATAGTCTAAATAATTTTCTAGTCAATTGGCTTTGATTAATTTTGGCTATTGACATTAGCTATTGTTGACATGTTATTCACTGCTATTGTTAATAATGCTATTTGATAATTGATACTAGCTAATTAATAGCAAGTGATAATGCTATTTGTTCATGATGCCATATTATTAAGTGCTATTAATTAGCTATTGTTGATAATGGTATTTGCTCACATGGCTATTCGCAATGCTTTTGTTGATAATGCTACTACGGGGTGTTGATGATCAATAGCATTGTCAACAATAGCACAATCATTAATATTCACAATGCTTCATGATGATCCTTAAACATCCTTAACACATAGTGATGGACACAGTTGGTAATCGTTGCTGCAACAAAAACCATTCTTATACATAACCACGTACGACAACGTGGTGAGGTACCTCAATATTCCACAACAACAATCAATGACAAATGACAATCAATCAACAACAACACACCAATAACAGCACAAGAGCAATCGTCCTATGAAAGTTGCCTTTCAAGAACAGTGATCTAGGCTTGTTGATCATAGGTTAGTTTGTAAATTGAGTGCCACTCATTATCAATAAACATGCGACATTGAAACCAATCCGCAATCAGTGTCGGTAGACCAAACCACTGTCGTGCGTGCTTGTACGGTTCCTTCCCTGCCAATCTCTTGCACGGCAATGGAGACTGCAGCTCCGTTCCCCGAAGGTAAATGATGCTTGCACATGATGGACTCAAGGAGATTGATGGTTCGTTTCATCAAATTACTTGTGAGTTGGTTGCCCAAATGATTGGAACCTAAACACCATGGTTTGAGTGGAGATGGGTGGGGGAATGTTCGCACTGTAAACGTCGGGCGAAGATTTATCAAATTGCGTCAGTGATGGCCTACTATTTGCCGCAGGGTTGGAGCTTTGCCAAGATGGCGGATCATGGTTCAACTTTGCCCACATCATAATTATTCATCAGAAGTATAATGCCTACTTGGAACACATAACTGCGGGAATCCTATCGCTGTCTCAGTGTGTTGGGTCAGTGGGTGATTCTCCTTTGAGATCCCTATCGTGCTCACCAGCAAAGCGACAGCTACGGCATAAAAATGTGGCGGTTTATTGATTTCTTTGCCATCTGGATATCCCAGTTTAGACTTCCATAGATCTCCCAGCCTGCATCTTTTACCACTGAATCCCACAACAGAACCAACAGGCAGCTCATTTGCTTGTGGCTGGCAGGACAGCTGTGCAGTTGAGGGTCAACAAATCCCGATAGTGGCCACCACGTAGTGAATGCGCTTCACAAATTTCTGGCACGGGTGCTGTGGTCCGAAGAGGACTTTGGACCATCTGAGTATGAAAAATGTACAGTAGTTGTGCCATCCCCCATAGTCCCATGGTTCGCCAGTGCTTAAACTTTCCGATAGATTCGTGAAACCCAAACAGTGATCAACTAAGGGTGGATTACTATTCACAATCTCATCTTGCTGCTGTTGGTTATCAATCCCATGAAAATTCTTGTTGGCCATCATCGAATTGCACTGCCACGATTCAAATTTTGTTGGTCATCCAATCTCATCTGGTTGGTGGTTGAACCATCCCTATGAAAGATATTCGCGAACCAACCATTGTTTAATACTTGCTAAGGCTAACCAGTCATGGCCGGTGTTGTTCCTCAGTCTCTCTTCGTTAGATCATCCCACCGAGATCCACTCACCAAGTCAGACCAGGTCTACCAAATTTTCAGGGTCCAATAGGCTGATGATTCGCCAGTGAGTAGCCATGGTTACGAATAAACCACTTCCCAGTCGCAGGAGTCCAAGTCATAGCAACAACTGATGGCCGGTTGATCAACCAAACGTTATGCGTAACTGTTTAACAACATGGGGAGATGAGATTGTTGCAACTGCGGTATTGCTGGTCAGTAATTTACCATGCTTGGTGACGTTTCAGTCACTATCCCCTCTTGTGGCCATACGTTTTGCTTGACCTCCACTACTGTTGTCGCCGTACTTTCCTGGTCATCATGCAGTGTCATAGCCGAAAAATAATGCTTGTCATGCAATCCAGTATGTGCTGATGAACTGATATCATAGCCATGTTGCCACACGTCGATCCTTAGGTGGATATTGATCACTACTAGTTGGTTGTTCACCATCATTAGCTGCATATTAATCATCATAAGCTGGATATCGACCATCACTAGCCGGTCATTAAGCACTAGTAGTTGGTTAGTACCACTATCAGTTGGATATTTAGTACCACTATCAGTTGGATACTGCCACTATTAGTTGGCTGTAAACCATTGCTAGTTGCCTACCAACCATGATGATTAACCATCCTTAAGTGGATCTTCACCCAGGATTCCCCCAGCATCCGCCAGGTTCCCCCGGGGCCCCCCCGTGGGTCCCCCGTGGGGTCCCAGCCGGGAACCCCGCGCCTGGCTCTTGGTGTCCGTCGCATCGATCTTCGGCGCCGCGAAGAAGCCCATGGGGACGATGGCGCCCGCGATCCTGGGAGGTGGGACGGATGAAGGCACCAACCAAACGACCACGGACTGAACTGACCCAATCGAAGTTTAAGTAACTAAGGAACTTAACTGACTGACTAAGGAATTAAGTATACTAACTAAGGCACTAAGTAACTAACCGACTAACTAACTAACTAACTGACTAACTAACTAACTAACTAACTAACTCACTAGAACGAACTAACTAGTTGACCAACCAATTGGGGAACTGACCAACTACTGGGGAACACTGGAGAACTGAACCAAGTGACCCTTCAGTTGTAACTATGATGAACTGATTAAGTACTCAATGAAGTACCTAGTGAGCTGACGACTGGGGAGTGACCTCACGAGTTGTGGTGAATGAAGTGAAAAACAAGGAAGGTAACTAGCTGACTAGCAAACTGATGGACTAACGAACTGATTACCCAACGACGTGATACCTATATGAGTGATACCTAAATAACTGATGAACTAAGTACCTAATTCACTAAATGATGACCTAATTGTCGATCTAATGCACTAGCGAACTAAGTAACTAATTCACCAACTACTGAACCAACTAACCAACTCACTACCTAAATGACTAGTGACAACAACACCACCACCACCACCACCACCAACAACAACAACAACAACAAGAACAAGAACAAGAACAAGAACAAGAACAAGAACAAGAACAAGAACAACAACAACAACATCAACAACAACGACAACAACTTCAACAAACAGTCTTGCAGTGTGCTGGAACAAGCTACTTGGGGGCAAAAAGACTGCGATGTGGACTATTGTGATTGTAATGGCCACTACTTGGAAAACAATCCCACTTCTGGGATAAGCTTTGAGAGTGGTAGTCGTCCAACTGTCCACAAATACGTTCTGTTTGGGTGTACAAATGGAAATCGTAGCAACCACATGAGCAGTACCAAATGTGGAAAATAGACATGACAATGAGCTTCATAGTAAAACCATTCATCATGGTATAAGGACTGTTGTTGCTGTTGATACGTAAAAGGGAGATGCAATAGGAACACGGTCCTTTTTTGTACCGATGATATATCCGTTATCACCCTCAAACATGTGGTTGCTTGGGCTCATCCACCTATGTACTGTTCGAAGCCAAAAAGCATCTCATTGTCGCCTCGTGAACATCACTACTATCATCATTACCATCAGTACATGCCAAAGAATCCATCGCCATCATTGCTGATCATCATGACCGCAATTCATCCCAGTTTGGCAGGCATTCTACAGCAACACGTGTCAGGACAAACCCAATGTCTCTCAGGCCTGTGTTGGTGTGCGACTCACCAGTGTGTTTGCACTCACTCCGCATAAAAGACTTGAAACCATAGGTTATACCTACATATGGTATTATATCACTATCACCTATTGTATACCATCAAATATGGTTCATACCATCAACATCTTGGGGATCACCCATCTGGGTGCATCAACGGTGGTAGTCATCAACGGGGGTCCCCTCTCCATGGCAATTCTCGCCCAAGGTGCAACGCGGCAGGCGCTCGCATGTTATCAAACCTCGGCAGTTGATTCCCATGAGAATGACGGAACTTATTGGTTCTAGTTCTAGGGTGAAACATCCAACAAAACGGGTATACATCAATGACTAATAATGGTTATATACCAGTGAATGGTGGTTCAAGGCAATGGGTAAAAAATGAAAGTGAACATGTGCTGGGTTATACTGGCTGTCAATGACTGCTGCAACTACCAGGATCTACCAGGTTGTACCAGATTCTACGAGGATCTACCAGCTTCTACCAGGTTATTCAGCCTATTTTCACTATTCATATTTATGAGAATGTTATTCACCATTATTCAATGTTGTTCTGATGTTATTCAGCCTATTTTCACTAGTAGAAACCAGGTTATTCCTGGTAGATCCTGGTAGAACCTGGTAGATCCACTATTCATGGATCTACTACCAGCATATTCTCTGCTGCAAGTCATGGCCAATGATGGTGACTTGCACCTCCGCAGCTCAGCCGCCGCACATCCGTGCAGCTTGTCCGCTATAGTCTGCCAGCCGCTGGGTTCGATGTCCGGCAGGGCCTGGCGATACCATAGCGACATGCTTAGCATGGCATGGTTAAGCTGAGCAGTGACAGTTCCATCATGAACCAAGGTCCCATCATTTCAATTGATGGTCAATGATGAATCATTTTAAATGGTTCATGATGTTGAATGATGGCCACTTGTTCAAATCATTCACCAGAGTTTTTTGCAAGTGACCGAATCATTGAACATCATGCGTTGATCATTGAACAAGTGACCATTCTAGTCTGGTTGGTGGTTGAACCCCCCGTCATGAAAAAGACGGTCGTCAACCAACCGACCATATGGGAGTACATTTGGGAAAATACAAAATGTTTGAAGCCACCAACCAGTACTTTGTTGAGAATACCAATGGTCACTATGGGTAATTAACCAATGATTACCTTGAAATGTTGAGAATGGTTCAGAAATCAAAATAGCTCCATGATGTTCAACGAATATTGAGTGGTAAGAATAGTTTCTTAACTTGCAACATTACCACTCTCTGTTGGTTTACCATTCTTGAGTACACTTCCATGGATGGGTTGATGAACGTTGATGACTACCATCCCCGGCGTTGCAAGGAGACTTTCATGGCGGCTGCTGGGGGATCTGGGGACTTCCTTTTCGAATCGAATGCTACTCCCAAGGAGCGGCGCGAACCCAAGCAGTTCACCGATCGGAAGCTGTTGCTGACCCAAGGATACCCTGTTACGCTGGAATCAATCAAATGTTCACAAATTCAGTGTGGCATTGCTTCACAACGAACTATTTACATTGAATGAATCAATATTGTTCACTGAAGGCTTTTTATTGAAGGGCTATCAATCAGCAACAATGTTCAGTGAACCTGATCATGATTCATGATATTCATGATATTGAAGCCAAAGGGGTACTGATCATAATGATCAATCAATATTCATTCATTAACTGATAGGTCAATCAATATGATCATAATGAACAATTAATATCAACAAATATTAACAGGCAAATATCCAGGGGCTGCTCTGTCTGTTTTACTATATCATTGTGATCAACCACTACTGATCACAACTGTCCACCAATTCCAAGTAACCACTAACCGATCCGTGCAAGGTCGAGAAATGACTCTGGCAGTGATTCTAGTATCATCCTACTGAAAAAACTCCTATGCCAGTTGATGTCTAGCATGTTGGTTCCCATCATTAATGATGTTCAATCAATATCATCCAATCATTCACTAATATCAGTTGGTGGAAAGCATAAACATAGTATATACTGATGACTAATCATCAGTGGTTCTTGAGTTTCTCTACCAGTATTTCTTGTTAAGCATTGTCAGCCACTATTGACCATAATCAAATCATCTTAATCAGAATCAACCAACATCATTCACAATATGTTGGTTAAAATAACAAATCAACTCCAACTAGTTGATGAGTAACCTTTCATTGGTTGATCATCAACCATTTTCTGATTGAACCTTTTGTCATTTACATACTACCCGTGGCGGCAAATAAGGCATGGTTTACCATCCCAAATCTGAGTGGTACCCTCTGGAAGGAACCTTGGGTGCCAATGTTACTAGTTGACGCCTTTACATGAAATAGTACTTGTGCAACACCACACATCTATGCCATAGTTATACCATCATCATCTAGGATAACCATAGCCATAGTAAGCCATACTTATCGTTTTATGGTATATAGTATAGAGTATGCGTGCAGTAGTTTACCATATTTATACCATACATCTATACTATCGCAATTCATGGTATGAAACATAATTATAACCATGGTATCAGAAATTACAACATAAATAGCTGATATAGTATATCATAATAATAGAAATAGGCCAGATTATTTGATAGTTGCATGCTATAGTGAATGTGAATGTGTATTAAAAAAATATGTATGTATGCAAATACATAAGCATCATCGTATGCTTACAAACGAGCTTATATTAAATCTAAATACCCTAGTCACCATAGTATACACAATATATAGTTGACCGATGGTTTGCTTATATAAATATATTTATATATATATATATACACACCTGTAATATAAATACACTAACAGTATAAACAAATATAACATATCCCAACGATCACCATCGTATAAACCCCCCCCCAAAAAAAAAACCTGATCCAAATAGGCAGCTTCTCGCCCATCCTGCAAGAGCTCTCGCGGCGCGCCTCCACCACCCAAACGTCCACGCTCCGATACTGCGCAGCGGAGCGGCAGGTCACCCCTAATCCCTTGAGAACCCGCCAAGAAGGGTTGATGACCGTGTTGAATCAGGGTTGACCATGGTTGATGTAGGTTAGTAATGGTTAAGCATGGCACGCATTGCCAGAACCATGTTTGGATCAGTTTTGACTAGCTGTTTGTGATATGTGGTGAATTCACGTAAGCTGGAAGGGCACTGGAAGGGTGAAATTCTGGAGAACTGATGGAAAATGATGATAGCTAAATCGAACTCTTTTATTGTGCGGATTTACCTTTACTTGTTGCTTTCGAATTGGCTGCTTGCTGTTCAGATGAGATTATATCGGCATGATGGATCATTATCGCTGGTTATATGGTTCTAAGTCAAGGTACTTGATAGCATCCCGCGTCCCAGAAAGGAAGATGATCCTGTAGCTGTTGCGATGTGCACCAAGCAATTTTTCATGATCCTTGGTCGACATTATTCCTTAGATCAGGCCCGGCATGTCCGCAGAGGTTGCCCAACTCAGAGTCTATTCACTCATCCAATTGCAGGGATGTCATTGATCCGTCCCAAGAGAATCAAGTTTGGAGAGGTAGCTAATTCTCAATAATTGGCTACTTGGTTATGAAAATTTAGAATTGTAATAACTAGAACTAGCTACAGTACTGGTGGCTGGTGGCTAATTTACAAATTTCGTAAACCAGCTGTTGGTGATCGCATTGAATGCAATGCCCACTGAACAAATGATGCTGAAACTAGAAAGGCACGAAGCTCTACACATGGAAACGCTCCGCTCGTTGTGCCCCAAATTCACCCACAACTCAAGCTTACCCCAAATCCCGTTGGCATTTCAACTCTCTAGGGAGACAGCAAACCCTGGTAACCAAAGAAAATACTCTACGAGCTGATCTCACTCAAACAAGAGGGACCCCTTGGCCTTACAAATAAAACACTCTTGTATGGTCCCTGTCCAAGAGCCTGAGACAGCTACGGTCAGTACCACCACTCCCACTCCTACCGCTACCGCCACGACCTACTCCTGCGACCACCACTACTCCTACTGCTACTCCACTGGTCTGGGAGAGGAAATGTTGTGCCTCTGAGGCATCCGAAGGGCCGCCACTTTCGATGCGATACCTCAGGCTGGTTGTGCCAGAAGAACTGGAAGGAGTATGTAGATGGATTCATTCGGGACATCTTGTGGAGTTTGTGTGTTGAATTGCAGCCTCAATTCTTCTGTATGTTTTCAGAGGTCATCTTTTGGAAGGGATCGGAAAACTCGCAATCCGTGCGAAGCAAATGTGTAAACGTATCTAAGTAAAAAAATGCATTTGATCTATAATTTGTCTACCTGTAAAAATCAATCAAAGTATCTATGGGATTGTGCAACTCCAAAAGGTGAATGCAAATACATACATGTACGGTATATATGAGTGCTTCTCGAAATAGGGCACCCCCAAATCATCCAATAGTAAGCATTTTTTGGTAATGAAACATCCATTTTTGGGGTTCCCAACTATATGGACATGTGTGAAAAAGCCCCGAGATCAAGAGATGTTCCATGCTGTCTGGTGCGCAAGTGGGGGCCACCTTGCGCATTCAACATACAAAAACATGTAGCGTGTGCTCCCGCGCCATGAAAGTGGACTTCTGCAACACACCGCCATAGTCTAAAAGGTGTTTGAAAAAGTGTGTTTGTAACGTTAACTGTTGACGTCTTCTCGGCCATTGAAAGGACAGGGGGGGTTCTTTCTCAACACCTATGTGGACCTATCTCAATGAATTTGTTTGAATCGGAACCCTTTGGCTCTTGGGTAGGCCTTGCAAGGTCAGTGTTTTTTGCCGCGAAAAATCAATTCATCCACGCAAGAGATGTTAACCACAGTGCAGCATCAGCCCTTGGGATCTCACGACGACCTGTTACTGACAACCTTTTGGATCACAGCCTTGGGCTGACCTGTCCCCACCGTGGTTGGTTTCCCCAGCGAACCATCGCGCGATGGGTTTGTGAACCCCGGATATCCCTGGATCATGTTGACCGAAGATCACCCCTTGAGAAAAAAAGAGCTCAGCTGCGGCCCATTGTTGGAGCACATTTTGCTTGCGCGTTTACCAGCTGGAACTTGCCCAGCATTTGCAGTGGTGCTGAACCAGCAAAAATGGGTAAAAACCCATAGGATCTCAACTTGGCGCCACCACTGCTTTGAGAACTCCCCTAATACGAGTGTGTACCCAATATCATATTGTATCCGTGTTTAACTGGCAGTTCAGGCAGTGGTCCCATCAACTGCCGCCGTTCCGCTTCCGCCCACCTGGCAGAGGCCCAAGAAAGCTGAAGAAGCACCTGATTTCGCTGACGTGTCAGCAAGCTAGTGGAAAGGAAACACCTAATCGTTGCCCCAGTGATCGACTCGGCTTATTAACCACCATCGTTAACTATTGTCCATGGAATCATTAGAAACAATTTTTGGCTATTGAACATTCTTAGCCAAAACTAATCTCTATATCATGATGTCTATTGACCAATAGTGACAAAATTATTTATTAATCAACATCAGTGAGTATTCACTGAGTTTTGATACGTCTGACCCAGCGAGACATCTGCCCTAGTTCTGATGGCGTCGTAAAAATGTGATGCTTGAAGGGTCTTGGGAAACCGTAATTTGTTTGTCCTTGATGACTCCCATTGCTATGTGGTATCAAGTATCAAGGATTGCCTTTGAGGTAGGTTAGAGACATGCAGCAACAAGGCATAAACGGAGGTAGCACATCATGTCATGTCCACATCTTCAGTAGCTTTATCAACAATGCTCGACATATTCAACTAATTAAATATCTAATATACTGTGTCATTTGACATCTCGAAGGGAAATCTCAATGCTCGTTTACTTCCAGCCAGTCACCTTCACAGCCGTCATCATCAATCTTTTGACATGCCGATTTGTTTGACAATCATCACTGCCCAAGTCTTGATTGGTATTGGTACGTAACATCACATCGCTATCTAGCCTGGGTCATCAATAAACTGCTCGTACTGGTTCATGGTGAGTTGAAGCTTAATGGTTAACTAGTAATAGTTAGTAGCCACTAACCTGTTATCCTCATTAACCATCATATAACAGCTGGTTCATCAGGTTGATGATTAAATGGTTAATACAAGAATATATCACATATGTAGCAATGATTCAATCACTGTTAATATAACATTTAGCCATTGTTGATGGTGTATCATATTCCATAAGCCATGAAACATGTAAACATCCAAGGCCGGAGATCCAGCCTCTGGGCTCCCCCAACCCAGCACCAGCAGCAGGAGAACCCTTCGCAAAAAAAGGTAGGCACCTGCCAGCTGGGAGACCAGGTGATCCTGGATCAGGCAACTAAAAATTACAAGTTGTGATAGGTCAACCAGCTTCCAGGCTAGTCTAATCTTAGGTTCATCTTGGGAACCGAGCAATTGAGTAGGCTGTGGCTTGGGATCCTCCAACTGTTGGGACAAGCGATGATTTCCAAATGGCAAGACGGGTTTCAGGGCATCCAAGGTGCGGTTGAGACCCAGGTTGTTCCAAAGCCTTTCCCAACGAAGCGTAGCGTTTACGGCTGCCGGGGTCCTAAGCTTCTCAGCAAACCACATAAGATCATCCATGGACAATGTTGGAAAGGCAGGTCTTAGGAAAGACCAAGAGCTCTGTACACACCACATGTGCCTTGTCTTGTCCCTTGTCTTGTTCAGTGTCAAAGCTCTTGGGGACCAAAGAAGCATTTTGGAAATCAATATGATTTGAGCTTTTGATTCATCACACATGTCATTGATTAGCAAAATTGAATCTTAGGGACTATTGATGACTATTCTGGTAAGCATTTTTGATTCATCAAAACACATTTTGAATACATTTTGGCAATCATTATGTTTGACCCACATCCATCTTGAGGAAACTCCTGAAACAAGTGAACAATGTCGACGACCAGCTCGGCCTATAATATCCTATAATGGGCTTAATGAATCTCTGAAACAAACACGATCCACCCAGTTACAATGACAAATTATCAGCAAAAGTTATTAGACATCATGATCGATCAGATCCCCTGTATGAGTGAGCTATCATAAACACATTAATTAATGATTAACATGCTACATGCTCCATAGTGATCATTTTGTGTAGCCTCAACTACGAAAATCAACGCATCGCCCAGCGTTCACCCGCAACAACGGCTGCTGAACTGTCTCCGGCCTGGCCGGCGATGCAATGGCAATGCCATGGCGATGCACTAGGGCTGTGAAAAGTGAAGCACGGCATGTCTGGCGGCACCGCCATGGATGTTTGTGGTCTGATCTTTCGGGAGACACTGTGGATGTGCTCATGTGCTGCCCGTATGCTCCAAGACTTGACAAACTGCGAGGAAAAAGACACCTGGCGCAGAACTTGGGCATGTCGAACATTGTCGAGGTATGATCTTCTTGGATGGGAGGATTTGTAAACAGTAGTCTTGAGCATATCCATGCCATGCCATCCTGACTCCATAGATCTCTGATCATTTCCAACAATTGGAGTTCCGCGACTTTGTTCGGCAACATTTGCAAATGGCATTTCAAAAAGCCTGCGCATCACGTGTATGAGTTTCTGTTCACATCTCAAAATGCCACTTAAACACATCTGGCATGTTCACCTAAAGAAATAAACTCCAAAAATCAGCATGAAGGAACCTGAATAGGAGGACATATAAGGACGTATTGATACTAGACACGAACGAAACACGACGGGAACACCCGTAATTCATGCCCTATGTCATGTAGTCAACATATCAGTTGCAAACAAGACATGTGAACACGGTTTGAATAGCCCCTACATGCTGAAGATGCGTCTTTCAACAACGTGGATCGCTCACACACAGCACATAGATGTGCATTTGACAAAGGAGACCCACATGACTGTGGGTCAAAACCTTTACCCTTGGTTTGTATCCCATACGGAACCAAACTATACAGTCTTCGTTGGGATGTTCACTTAATCATTTGTTGGGGGGTCAATATGCGCCCAGAACCACAGAGCGATTTTACTAATGCCCTACCGATGTCTTTCCTTGTGACCTGCTGCAATGCCCGCTCGCCGTAGAGATTCGTTTCCAGCAGGTAATATCCTGAAAACTTGCTGCCTGGTGCCCCCAAACATGGGGCCTCATAATGTTTCTTCCTCATCGTTCTTAAATGATGAACCTATAGAGAACATCCTAAAGATTGACAAGGAAAATGTACAGTGTACAGTGCAGTAAGGATACTGTAATTTCAAATTTAGAACTAAGTACACATTCAGATGTTAAACTGCTACGCAATGCATCATTCGACGAATCCCTGGTCTTGAGAACCTGTGGGAAATCAGCTTTGCAGCTGCTTTTTTTTCACTGCAGGGATTCAAATGCGGCAAAGCAAGAGTCGGAATCAATGATTGGAACCAATCAAGCAGCGGTGATTCCAACCTTGTGCCATCAACTATATCGGAAATCCAGAAGTGGATCAGGAGAAATGTTGATCAGGAAAGACGCACCACACCTTAAATGATTCTTAACTGAGGCTTAAGTAGTGGTTCATCAATGATAATCATATCAATAAATGGTGAAATATCTGTATGTAGGTACTGGGTACCATTGGAAGAGCAAGCGATCAACGGTGGAACCCATCACTGCTGAGGGTCCACAAGTAACTGGCACGCCAAGCACTTTGATCACATACATTGTCGACATTGTGATGGAAAATATGACATTTGGAGCTTTAGTCTTTTTGATTTGATCAACACCCATGTGCCTTCAGCATAAGCGTAGCTTATCACTCATCTTGCGAGTTTTTCAACGACCCCTACGTGTCAAAGGCATATCATCAGCAGCCACCCACGAAGCTATCTAGCCATGATGGCACGCTCGCCGCACACCCAGCCAGGGGTGATCGTTCATCCAAATGTGAAACATCCATAACCAATGACATTCTCAAACATATGCATCAATTTAACCATCATGTATTAGTTAGCTCTCATTCTGCATTATTGATGAATTATTGTTAACTACTATATGAATTACTATTGATTCTGAACTTTCATTTAGTGGACAAGACTAGTCAACCGGGAATGAACTGCAGAACTTGGCCATACAATTAAACTTGAACCATTTTTGAAGATGTTGGCTAATCTGAGTTAAACCACTAGTTGACCATGAGTTAACCATTGATAACCGTTCGTCATCATCAAGTAACCACTCTAAGATGGCCATTAATCGACCAGCAGTTTACGATATCAACTGATCTTTTGTTAACCACTACTGAACGAGTAGCTCATCACTAGTGAACCATTAAACCATTCATTTACTATTGTAGTAACTAACCATTTGTTACTCCAGCTCCTTAAACGCTCATGCCTTCCAGCAGAATGCATACATGGCATTCCAAGGCTTCACATCTGCCTACGGAATCTAACTTCTCATGGGTTCGAGCCTCGCAGTTGGGTGTCACGCTGACCATGCTGCAGGACATTGATTTTGAAATATGGTGCTTAATGTACAACTAACTATCATTACCTAGTCCTCCATATTACTATCATAATTAATGTCATTACTATTGATAATTGGATCATATTACTATCACCACATAGTGCGTTTGGTTGTTGTGATCTCCATATGGTGATTGATACTAAATATATGATGATTCATAGATGTGAATATGATTGATTGCGTTGCTTATCGATATGTTGCTGCACGAGTGATGATTCATTGTGATGGAACTACAGTATATGTACATGGTCATGGCATGATGCTTTCTGCGTGATCATTTCTTATTGTTGGTTTTATTGTTATTTTGCATCTAGCCTATGATGTTTCTCCGTGATCAAAATCAAACATGTTGGGAATTCTCAATGATTTCGCTCTTTGCCATCACTATGCTTGTTTGTCACACGGTGTTGGTGATAGTTACTTGGATGATGGTAATTGACCATGACCCCTCTAAGTCATGACCCCAAGCTGCTTGTGATGCAAGTGGC
Source organism: Symbiodinium kawagutii (assembly GCA_009767595.1). Lineage (NCBI taxonomy): Eukaryota > Dinophyceae > Suessiales > Symbiodiniaceae > Symbiodinium > Symbiodinium kawagutii. Next base: position 361,282 of record VSDK01028869.1, read on the forward strand.
CAGCAAACTGGTTGAACATCACCCGACCATCACCCTACTCCCTAGCTGTAGCAAGTTCAATGCACGTTCAGATTCCTAAACACTTTCATAAGCACTACCTATCATAAGCACCATCATAAGCACTATCAGAAGCACTAGCATAAACACCATCATAGGAACTACCGTAAGCACTATCATAAGCACTATCAGAAACACTGCCAGAGGCACTACCATAAAGCACTACCATAAGCACTATCATAAGCACTATCATAAGTACTATCATAAGCACTATCATAAGTACTATCATAAGCACTATCATAAGCACTATCATAAGCACTATCGTAAGCACTATCATAAGCATCGTCACCATCAACATCATCATCATCATCATCATCATCATCATCATCATCATCATCATCCAACTTGCTAGCGTCATCATCTTCCTTGTTTCAATTGTGTATCCTTAAAGAATTGCATGTTGACTACAAACATCAGCACATCATGACCTCATCCCACTTGGCAGCGCAAAAAAGGAAGCCAGTAGTTGTGCTGGTGATCACAAGTTGACCTACCTGTGAATTCTTTGGTTATATAGTTAGTTATATGTGTTGTAAGTATTGCGTATATCTAGCCATATATCTAAATACCAATATGTGCGCGTATGTTTTTGCAAAAACACATGCGCAAATGTCTAGAGAGACGTTCGCATTGACTCGCAAATATTGATGTAATTATACATACTCAAAGAGTTTATGTTGTGTCCACAAACCACCAGTTTGGCAAAGAATTGTGAAACAATCTTGGCTCTACCATGATTGATCAACAACAACAACAACAATCATATAAAGCAGCAACAAACACACACTCACACACACCCATCAATTCAAAAAACACCATGAACCCTGCCAAACAACAACCAAGCAAAGAAACACAAAAGCAAAACAAGCAAACAAACAACGATCAGTAAATAAACAATAAAACAACACAAACAACCACGGAACAACACATACACAGGAAATAAAACACCAACAAATTCCAAAAAAAATAAACGTCTCAAAACTCGACAAACAAAACAAACCACAAACAGGCAACAAAAAAACAAACAAACACGAAACACACAAGTTAGATGAATACAAATAATCACAAACACATGAAGTCACACAAAAAACGACAAAATGTGCAAACATCAAACGAACCAACCAACCAACCAACCAACCAACCAGCAAACAAGTAAGCATTTGGATCGGCCAACAGCTGGATCTGGTTGTTCCGCCTGCACTCCTCCCCGGCCTTCAGGTTCACCCGTGCGGGGATGGTATCGCAAATCCGCACGATGTTGTTCTTCATATCCTGCGCAGAGTTATGGTGGCTTCTTAATATAGGATTCTGCTCTTGTTGATCACAGGGTTGTCTCTCCATGATGCTTTAGGCCTATGCATGAGGTAAGTGCCAATCCCTCAATGCCAGCCGTCTGGCGACCTCAAGAACTCCTCACGCTGGGCACGTAGACCCCTGTTCGCATATGGTGATCATTACCACCCCTAACAGGAGGAAGCAATACAAAGTTTCACGTTGAGCTTCAAATGTCCCTCCTCTGCTTAGATTGAAAAACGATCATTGGAGTTGTGCTCACAAATGGTCTATGATCTGAACTCATTTCGACATTAGTGGTTGAATGTGACCAACTGGGCATTGCTGGAAGTCTACCAACTGTTCGTTTTGCTGACTAATGTCGGGCAAGTTGCATGTGATATATTTGAGTAATAGATAGCAACCTTTGGCATCCTTTGAGTGTCGCACTTTTATCTTTAATGATTTACAACTCCAAGTTGCGCCAAACCACGGATGTACCAACAGTGCTGGAGTGGACAAGATCAGGACTGTGTGGTACTGGAAATTCCTCAAGCTTCACAGCTGGTTCCATGGCCGATCAAACTGCATCAGCTATGGCTCAAACTCATCGCCAGTTGGATGCTGACGGATCGTCATGGCCAGGTGGTGGTTTCAACCTCTCTGATCCCTCTGAAAATATTAGTCAACAAGACATCCCCAAGACTGGGGAAAAACATGTTGAACACCAACTCGTCATCGTATAGGAACATCGTAGAATGCTGTAGCCATTTGGGAAGTTTTTGATGTGCTGCACCACTTTCATCATGCGCCCAGTATCCTCTTTCTTTCCGGCCAAGCGCGGTTTCTCAGCAATGATGGTCACGTCCTGAGTTGCCGTGACCGGCCTGGAGTTACAAAACTATTAACATCTATTAATGGATGATTTCAGGGGTACCCTCCGTTGAGAAACGCCATGAAACGCCCCATATTTGTGGATTCGACCGCCATGTTGTGGGCACGGCGGCGAGCCCCTGGGGGTAACTGGGCACAGGCGCCCCTGAGATGCCAACCTTCCGGGGGGGCTTACAGTATCTTCATCTCATTTCCACATTCGGCTGGGAGCCCCTTGGCAGCCCAAAATGCCCAAAAAATGAGAAGTTACAAAGCTGGCCATCCGGCTGGAGATGCGCAGAACGCATGTTCGATTGATGGATGATGTTGGAAATATGGATACGTGATTTCCAACTGCCAATCTGGATCTTTGGAAACCGGGAGGATGGAACAGAACTTATACATGACTTGGTAGTGGCTTCGACCTCAACTGGCCGGTGATCCTGAATATGTTTGGATGGCATTTGCAGCCAGAATGAGCGTGATTTCTGAGAGCATATCATGCAATGAAGGTTTGTTTTTGATGTATTTTGCCAATGGATAGGGCGCCCAACAATAAAGGCTTTGCATTTAGTGGTGCAAAGGCTTTGATTCAGAGACCAAATTTCGGATGGCAGAATAGGGTTTGAAATGTCCAGAAGCCAAGGATTGATATTGTTCGACCGTTTGCTTGAATATATCCATGTCCTCAAATGCCTTTGCATTGCTGCACTGAACACTGAGAACTTCTCCAAGACACAATATTTCCAATGCGATAGCCTCCGGCTGCTGTGGAAAACAAACATCCCAGGTGTTCAAGCTGTGGCTTAGCGTCAAACCCAACATGCTCAAACCACAACGATCCTTTTTTCTCAGGAACTTTGTTGCTTGTTGCTTGTTGTTGATGATCGATGCTTCTCTACATTTAATATTTAGGTTGCTGATGCTTGATGCTTCTCCAAATCTGGGTCTGCCATTGCTGTTCTCGCTGTTATTGTTCCACTTTTGCTGTTGCTTGTGTCTTGGCTATCAGCATTTTACTTCGTGCAGCTGATGACAATCATGATGATGACGCTGTTGTTGTCGTTGTTTTGCAAATGGATCTACGCTTGGTTACAAAGTAGCTAAATGACTAATCTGCCAATCATAATCACTCTCCAAATGATCTTTTAATCATTGGCTGGTATAGTAATGGCTTAGTGGTTGGCTGGCACACTGGCACAACAAATTAGTTGACAGCCGCCAACTATTGATTGGTATCAACCTATTCCTTAATAGATGAACATATTGATCAACAATGTACTACCAGCTGGTAAATATTAAGCTAAAGATTGATTGGTATCAATCTAATATCTAATAATAATTGCCTAGTACTGGCAGTTGATATCAACCTAGCAACAATCTACTAAGCAATATGGGTGTTTCTCAAGTCACAGTGGTACCCCCAAATCATCCAGTATGAACCATTTGTAGTAACAAACCGACCATAACATTGGGGTCCCATATGGCTTGAGAAACCACCATATCAACCATTGTAGTTAACCATTAAACCATCATTAACCATCATTAACCATTGTTTTCCCTATCATTGTTGGTTATTATCCCCATTAGTTGGTTGATTAATATTGACCCAGTTCGCCATATCAACCTATGGATACCAATGGATTGGGTCAACTCACCAAGCGCCAACCAGTGCTGCTCTCCGCAAGTCTCCAACCCGGATCCAGGGAGTTTGCGTATCCAACGCTTGGGTACGCCCCGATGGTTCACATCAGTGACCATCATGGGGATATCATCCAAGCACTGATTTGACCAAGGTCTATATCGATGGTTGCTTCGCATACCCTCTTGGTATCCTTGTCGTTGCTATCTTTCCTGTCGTTGGTCATCAACCTTCGGCCACTAAGCACAAATATCGACAACCACAACCAAGCACTATCTATTGCTGATGGCTATTTGCTGACGGCCGATAAATATGGCTGTAAATTTATCATCATCAATACATATAATAATCATCACAAGTCACTTATGATTGGCAATCAAGGGCTACGACCATTTTCGATTGTTCTTAAGCATCATGGTTGATACTTCACTGGATGGTGGTTGGCTGCCCCATCCAAAAACATATGCCGTCAATGAGATCATAATACCAATTAGCGACGTAGAAAATAGAAACCATAAACCTGTCAGTTGATCTGTCAACTGCCGCTTGAAAACGCCTTCAATTGGTAGAAGCACTAGTATCAGTATGAACCATTAGTAGCACTGTTAAGGATGATTGACCATGATATGACGTTCTTGAATAATCCTCAATAACCTATTAGCTAATCTATCATGAATTAAGGTTCATGCGTCGCGTTTCACCATTAGTAGCCACTGTGAACTGTTAGTCATGTTTTTTTCCATTGCCATCCACCACGACATGACTCGTCGCGACTGCAGGCCGCCTCGGAGCGTCATCAACCGCACGGCCTCGGTTCAATGCGTGCCACGCGTTTCGATCGAGCGAGTTTCTCCGTGGGGAGGCGAACATAGAGGCCGTGCAGCAGCAAATTTGGATGGTTTTTATAGGGGAATTTGCATGGTTTTATAGCGTTTTATGGGGAATTTGAATGGTCAATAAGAGGGAATCACCCACTTCTAGTTACTAGTTGGTATCAGCAAGGATGGTACACCAATTGGTGGTAGAACAACTGGTGTTTTTGACATCATAGTCATAGTCTCTAAAACAACAGGGATGATACATGAATTGGTGGTTTCTACAAGATTTAGTGGTACATGGTACAGTAAATAGGATTATTAATCATAGTGGTTAATAAGAGATAACCAACAATAAAATCACCATGCTGATTTCTCAAGCCAGCGGGGTACGCAAAGTTATGGTTGATTTATAACTAACAATGATTAACAAGGGATGACAACTGGAGGGTCCCAATGACTTGAGAAACGCCCAATTGGTGGTAGAACACCTGGCTGTTTCTCAATCAATATGGGTACCCCTAAATGCCCTAAATCATCCAATAGGAATCATTTCTAGTAATTAATAACTTGGGGTGCCCCAATTTCAGAACCCCCCCACCCAATGGAATTTGTGTATTATAAATAATCTCATACCAACAGGAATGGTATATCACTTGGTGGTTTACCGAGCGAAGCGGCATTACTAGCTGATTGTATACCAACTGGTATGGTAACGAACAAAGCTATAAGCGATGGATGGTCTACGAATCATGATTGGAAAGACATCCTAGTAGAGTAATTCATTCTATCCTTGGTGGCTTATAGATCCCTTGGTGGCTTATAGATCCCTTGGTGGCTTATAGATCCTTGGTGGCTTATAATCCACCCAGTATCGTAACCGCCATTAGCCATGCTTAGTGGCAAAGGATTTCAGCGCCCCGTCCAAGAAACGGCTCCAACTGACTTCAAAACCGGATTTTGAGTCCGGCAGCTTGGCTGATGCTGAACTGAGAATCAACAAATGCTTAAGAGCAACTATGAATGGACCATTATATGGCTATGGGTCAATATTAACCAACCAACTAATGGAGGATTTACCAACAATAATAAGGGAAAACAATGGTACGGGGTTTTGACTCACAGCCATATTTTCAACCAGCTCCTTGTAGTAGGAACTATTCTGACCACCTCTTGATGATTTCTGACCATACTGAAATATCAAAAAATATCATATGAATCTTGTGATTTGCTGCAGGGTACTTCCATGGACCCACCCAATGGAAACTCCAGCCGTTCCGCCGCGGGAACTGGGCAACCAACCTCTTCAAAGAACTGTTCCGAATTGGCGCCACGCCATCGCCTGGGGAGGATAGGTCTGGGGGAAAATTGGACCTGGAAAAGCCGGCCGTTTGAGGCACCAAGCATAGGGGGTTCCAACGTGGATAAAGAAAGACATGCAATGGATAGGTGAGATAGGTAGAGAATTGTGGAGATAAATATGCTCAAATTACCTATAAATGACTCAGAGTCAATTTCGAATTGTTCTTGTGAATGATCGGGTTGCTTGAGAATCATTTGGAACAGATTCTAGATGGACAATGGAGATAGACATACTGGTAGAAGAACACATCAACCCCTGAAAAAAACCAACGGTATCAACATGTATCAACTCCTAATCAGCATCACTAATGGCTGTAACTCTATTGTTAGCCAGCACAACAATTTCAGGTCTGCCCCCCCCCGAGCATCACAGCTGGCTTTCCCGACGGATCGTTGTCTGGGAACAGCTGGCCGATATCCGGAAGGCCTAATGCACCTGGTGGCGATTCTTGCGCGTTGCCCGGGCAGCACTTAGGGGGGTCCAAAAAACCAGGAAGGGTAACCAGAGGGCCCTTGGGTAACCAGGGGGTCAACCTTCGGGGTTAACCATGTTGTTGAATGAAAAAACACATTGTCTTCATCATAAGAAGACCATGTTTTTTCTCTATCATGATATATATAAAAGCACATTATCACTTAACGTTGAACTAACATGACAATGTCAAACCATTCTTATCATTGTTGTCAATTGCCATGGTTGTCCTTTCTCATGGTTGCTATTTACCATGAAAACCCACGGATTACAATTGACAACCAACAATTGACAACCAAATATCAACCCTTATAGATCAATTTAGATTAACCCCTATAAACATCAGGGTCTTTATTGGTGATAGCTCAGGAAAGATCCATCAGAATCCAAGAAGCATGCCAAGATTCGACAAGAATCGACAGTTTGGATGTACCCACGGACTCGGATTCGAAAAAAACCATGCTTTGTCCATTGAAAACGCTATGCCTTTGATGATGCACAAAAACGGTTGCCAGGCAAGGGATTGTAGGTAACATTTGGGTAAGTACATAAATTGAGCAACAATAATTGTTGACCTTTAATTCATGGGATCTTTTACGAGTGAATTGGACTAAGTGAGTGTTGTGTAGCTTGTAAGATCCACCCCGGAGAAAAGAAAAGGGAACTGCAGCTGCAGTTCCAACCTCAGTCAGGGCCGGCTCCTCAAAGTACCGCACGGCTCCAGCCGCTGATATCTGGGTGTTGGATATGAACTATGGCAGCTATGGTCTGCTTAAGCTGATCTATGATGATAGATAGGGGTTAGATCAACTGGCTGATCGGTTTAGTCAACCGTTCAATGGTAGATCAGTCACCCAGATTACCATTCAAATCATTCAATTGAACAACCATAGATATAGAAGCTGTTTTGGTTGACCAACAATGCAGGATGGTCATCCAGCTCGTTGCCAAAGATCAACCAGCGGGGCTCCTCCCATCACCAGCAGCCGACCCAAATCCACCAACTGGGCTCCACCAACCCAAGCTGGTCGGTTTTTGATTGGTTACAGCTTTCCGTATGAGTACTAGTCCCTATGGTTACTACTCCCTATGGATCCCCTATGACTAACCATTAAATCAGCCACTACAACTCCACTTCAACTAGCCAGAACCTCTCCAACTCTCCAAGGCACCCAGGATGGCATCGGTGGTGGAGTGGTACACCACATCACCGTCCGAGTGGGCCACGACACCCAGAGGAAAGTCCTGCCACAGCGCAAGGACTGACCCTGGTCAACCTATCCCCAGGGCTTCCCCAGGGGCTTCCCCAGGGCAGAGCTTTTTGAGGGGCTTCCGTAACGAGTTACCCCGGTACCGCGTCCTCAAAGGTCACCCCTCCAATGACCGCTGGCTGGGGATCGATCTTGCCCCAGTCCTTCCGTGGCGCGAGCTGTGCGGTGGGGCATCACTGCCAGTAGCAACGGCAACAGGAACAGCATGGTGAACACTAACCATGGTTGATCCATTAGCAACAGAAGCATTGATAAGTTGATCCAGTTGGTTAGTAATGGTCATATAACTGGATCAACCTCTCAATGCCTCTGATCATGATTCCATAGATCATAAGTGATGTTCCACAAGAAACATGATACATGTTTGCAACAACAAATTCCATAACAAACAAATTCCACAGCAAACAAATTCCAAACACATTCCACAGCAAAGACTGGCATCCAGCAAAATTCCACAGCATAACTTGCTAGGAACCTATTATGCTTATCAATGTGCAGCCCAAAAAATATGATTATCATGTTGGGTGCCATGTTTGTTATGCTAATCATGTTGGGTGCCATGTTTGTTGTTTGTTCTGGGATTATCATGGTTGTTGTTAGTCATGCTTATGATTATAAATATGATAAGCTTTGTAACACAAAACAACCATGGCAATTATATCAACAACCTTGTTATGTTCTTGTGCATTATAGGCGATTTTCACACCATAACAAACCACAACGCATGGCACCCAACATCCACTGGCCAGTCTCCATGGACCAAATCGCCTCCGGCGAGTCTCTGGGCAGCATGCGGTGGATGTCGTAGCCATGACCTCCACCGTGGCCGAACGAGATGCCAACCGTTGCCAACCAGCCAGCCATGAAGGGTAGATAGGTCACCACCCAGATGGTTCCCGATCATGCTAGGTGTAGGTAAATGTTACCAATCATTGGGCATGATGGTAACCATTCTGTGTTGTGAATTACAGTTTTCCCATATTTAATGGCATATGGTGGCTAATTCTGGCAGACAACTGCTAATGTAGTGATTGGTTGATTGCTGGTCGTTGCTGGTGGTTGATGGTCAAGGCTGGTAAATGAAGACTGGATAAACAGCACGAACTATCAAATGATCTCAAAACTAGATGGTTTCTCTAACCACTTCTGTGTTGGGATGTGAACACGTTGGGCCTCAGGATCTTGCTATCCATTCAACCATGACTGGTTGCTTTCTGCTTAATACAATGGACGTGCCAGTCACACAGTTGGATACCGACCGTAATGCAGTTTTGAGCATAATTGGAGTAGGTTGGAGTGACCTCCATATGGATCCCATGTTTCTTCCTTATAATTGTTCCTGATTATCCCGTTACCAATTCTTGGTGGCTGTTAGATCCCTTGCTAAAAGTCTAACTTTTAGTGGCTATATGGTAAATCAATCATAACCCAAAAAAGCTAAAAAGCTAAGCTCATAGCTGTAATCCACCCAGCAATCATTCACCAGCTGGCTGACCGTGGGTTACTTGTTAGAACTCTTCACCCTTCCCAATTCTTTCACCATCTGAAAAAGCTGAAAAACCAACAACTTGAGTTCACCTTAGTGACGATTCACCCGCGCGCGCGAGCCGGGCTGGCCTATTCGCATGGGCGGTTCCGATTGCACATCAACGCCCTTAGCGGTCGTCTGGCGATCCGACTGTGGGAAGAAGGCCTCGCAGGCATCGAACTTGATCCCAAGGATGGTGATGAAATGGCTCATTTGGCCACTATTAAGCAACCATTGTAATCGCATAGATTATTGGCATAGATTATTGGCATTGATGATTGGCACAGATCTATGAATTTGGCATGGTTATCAAGCAACCCATCTATAATGGCATAGATTATTGTTATAGATGATTGCTAACCATTATTTTTTCAATATTGTCAACCCTTGTTAAAGGCATTGACCAATCAATTTTATGAATGGTTTTGTCCATAGGTGTACCACCCAGAAATGGTAGTTTTCCTATGAACAATGGCTACTATTGGATGGTTAGTAGGGTGGGTACCATAATTTGCGGACAAACGCTTCTAGCCATGGTAAACAAGTGGATGATATGACTATAGTGGTTCTGGTTAACTCTGTCAACTGATAAAGGTGCCAATGAACCGTTGAAGAATGATCATGATGACCATTGATTACCATAAATCACTTTGATCAATTAATGGATGATATGGGGTCATCAATGAGTCAACCATCATTTGATCAATATCCATGATCCTGATTAACAATGAATAATCACAATCAATTTGATCAATTAGAATGAATGATGATTATGATTAATTAGATAATAATGCTCATGGTTAGGATGGAACTAATAAATCCCATGGTAATCCTCATCGTTGATGGATGATGATTATGATCAAATATGGTTAGCATCCACTAATGGATCAAATTGATTATGATTAGTCACTGTTAACAGGTGTTACCGATGTTTCACTGAGCATCAAATCGCGCGCACATCCAAATGCAAAAAAAAAGTCACTGTTAACAGGGATCATGGACCACTGGATGGTTGACTAATCATGGGATGGTACTGATCCCAACCACTAGGATGGTGGTTTATAGTGGTCACCATAGTTGGTATGGTTGATATCGTGGTTACCATCAGTGGTTACCATAGTTGGTATTATAAGTTTACAATGCAATATAAACACATTCAAGGCACTAACAACATATTAAATGTTAAGGTACCACAGTATCACACATTTAGTGGTAACCATAGTGGTTACTCTAGTTGGTACCTAAATGTTGTTATACCAACTATCACATTTATATATATGGCTGTGGGTCAAAACTCCGTACCCCTGGTTCCCCACCGTTAACCATTGTTTTCCCTATAGTTTGTTGGTTATTCTCCCCTATTATTGGTTGGTTAATATTGACCCATAGCCAGCTCGTATATCCCCCATTGTATCTCCCCTATCATTAACCATTGTTATCCCCCAGCTGGTATACCTACCAACTATCATATTTATATATATATATATCGTTTCCATAATGGGGAGGACCACCACAGGGGCCCCGCCTCAGCGCCCTTTTCGCCCACGTCGCCCGTGCGCAGCGCGGCGGTGGAACACCGTGGGTGGCGGTACGTACGGCGTGCGAGGGACACCAGCAGCGCTGAGCAGCCTGGGGAAGGCTCTGAGGGAGCGGATTGGGTTGAGAAATTTGTTGAATGTTTAGGCTTGAGGGTTGATTTATGTTGAAGTTTGTTGCTTGTTCAGGTCTGAGGGTTGATTGATGCTAGTTGATGTTGATTGATGTTGGTTGTTTCCAGTGGATTTTTTCGTGATTTACAAGTAGCGAAAGTGATGAGCTATAGTGATTTTGTTGATTTTAGGAAATGTCAAAAGGCACAAGGATGGTACTAGTGACTAGTCATCATCATTGCCACTATATACAAGCTATACAGCTTTGTCTAGTTGGTGGTTTCAACCTCTATGAAAAATATTGGTCAACCAATCATTCGGAAATACTCGGGAACACAAAAAATGTTTGATTCCAACAACCAGTATAAATCATTGCTGTTCAATGTAAAACCAATATAGAAACCATAATACAATTAGGACCATAAATCATGGCTATTCAAAGGGAAACAAAAATAACCTGATATATAAAACCAATACAGAAACCAATGCACAACTGACAAATTAGCCAACCAACCATTTGTCAAAGATTACAAGGGAAAATCAGAAATGCCCATCAAACCACCAACCAGTAGTTGTTCAACCGTTGTTGTTGGTCATTAGCCCTTATCATCAACCGTTATTGAGGGGTAAAATTCCATAAAATCCCTATGATTGTTGCTAATTATCCCTTATCATTACAGTAACCACTATGAAGGGTATAACCCCCTTGGTGGCTGTTAGATCCCTTGCTAAAAGTCTAACGGCTTTAGTGGCTATATGGTAAATCAATCATATCCCAAAAAAGGTAAAAAGCTAAGTTCATGGCTGTTATCTACCCAGCCCCTATGAATCCCGTTGCAAAGTGCCCATTTGTGGCCCAGTGGCCCAGCGAAACCGCGCTGCATTGGCGTTTCGCAAAGGCAGGCGCGGTCGGGCGCGGGGCGAGAGGAGCAGCGCGCAAAGGGCCTGCGCCCAGTCGTGGTTACGCATGGCGAACGGGCGAAGGAAACGACTTCAGTGGTTCATATGGATGGTCAGCCACTGATGGTTCAGAAGCATGGTTAATGATGGTTCATATGGATGGTTTATCATGTTTCGGACCATGGATGGCTGATAATAGTGGTTGATAATAACCAACGATTCATAATAGTGGTTAATAATAGTGGCTGATTAATCCTAGTGGTCAATATTAACCAACCAATAATGGGGATGGTTAACCAATGAACCACTAATAGTAGTGGTTAATGATGGATAATAGCTAACAATACTTGGGGATATACCAGCTATATGGATATGGGTCAATATAAACCAACCTATTTCACGGGAGGATCATTACCAACAATGGTAGGGAAAACAGCTTGGTTAATGATAGGGGACCGCAAATACTGGCTGACCTGACCCACTGCCATATGGATGGTTAACCAATGATGATTCAGAATGGCTAATAATGGTGGTTCATGATGGTTAATATGGATGGTTTGTCATGTTTATTACTATGGATGGTTGATATTGGATGATGTGGGGGGTGTCCCTTAGTTTTGAGAAGCACCCTTATCGCTGTTGACTTAATGGATTCATTGACGTCAACAATGCTGGAATATGTTGGTATTCCCATGTGAGCAAGGTATAGGGTATCATGGTTGTTGTTGCTCGGTAATGGGGGGTGCCCTGGTTCAAGCAACGTGTAGCCTGTGGTACTCACCAATTCCACAAATCAGAGTTTTGAAAAACAAATGATGACCATCAGCCACTTTGTAAACTGCAACACAATCAATTATTAAACCCATTGGGTACTTGATGATTGCAATGGAAATTGAATAATATATCATATATCCACGTAGCATTCCACATGAAATGGTATGGTTCCACCGCATCCAAGACATCCAAAACCACTCATTTCCACCAACCCCAATTGGTAGGTGGTTTCAACCCCTATGAAACATATTCGTCAACCAACCATTTGCTTGTAACTACTACTAAGGAAAATGAAAAATGTTTGAAACCACCAGCCACCCAACCCCTTGCCCACCCAAAAAAAACGCATCCACTCCTCCTGGCTCTGCCAGCTTTGCGCCCGCAACTGGGGCCAGCAACGCCATGGCTGCCGAAGCAAATGGATCTGTATGGCAACAACGGATTGGTCCCAAATAAGTTGAAGCTGCTTGAGGATTAGATAATTATGGATCATTCTTGGTGACTGATGATGGTTGGTCATGATGACTGATGACTATTGTTCATGATTGATGGTTGGTTCATCATTGGATCACTAGTAATTTGTCCTTGCTTGATTATTAGCGATTGTTGCTAGCCCCAAGCTTTTCATAGGGAAAACCATGTAGAAACGCGCATGATTCACCGGTGCTGGAGACATGGAGATTTCGCTGGACCAGTGCTGCACATGACATGGTGGCCTGAGTCCCACAAACCAATCTGGACAGCCTAGCCAACCAAAGATCTTCAAGAGCTGCAATGGCTGCAACCTACAAATGTCAGTACAGAAAGTCATGTCTGCGCGGTCCGGAAAGAACATGCTCATCTTTTGGAGCTGATTCCGGATAACTACTGCGGTAGCTTCATAACCCAACCAAACGCATCCTTGACCTTGGCAAGTCCGTTGAAAAAATCACCAGTCATTCTGATGGGACCCTGATGGCACAGTGCCCACCCAGCACGTGAACTGGTTGAAACCAGTTGACAAGCACAGGCTGGATTTTGGAGCCTCATTGATGGCAAAACCACCCTTCACGCAAGCTTCGTCTCAGCTGAAGATATCCTTGGATCTAGGCTCCGGAAAATCTCCCTCCTGCTTTGCAATGCACCTGGACCTCCGTGACTCCCAGAACCAAATGCGACATCGAACAATTCAGAGGATACCCGCTTCGCCGAAACTGCACCGTGGCGGAGGGACCTCTTGATTTTGAATCAAGTGGCCAAATTGTCACACAACAATCGATAGCCATTTGGGTTCATTTGGGATACGTAATTCCTAAGCCTAAGATATTGCCTAATTCATTTCAATTAGTTTCCTGTTTTCTTGAAGGTAATTCACCAGATCCCTGTTTTTGGATGACTTCGTGAAACCGATAAATCTTCAAGCGGTGGATCCCTTGCGAGTGAGGTCGACCACATTTTCTGCGGCTCTGAGCTTAGGTTGCCAAACTTTGCAGCGGCGTGGGTGATACCCTGGGGTACTGGTTGGGGCTGTCCATGGATTCCATGGGTTGTTTCCCATGGGTTTCCGCGAGCAAGCAACACATTGTTGGAGAAATTTTAGAATCACGACATGATTTATGGACACCCCCATTCATAGTGGGCTGTACCACAGTGCTTTGAGCACATCTGGCCGGTACAAGGACCAATCGAACAAACAACAAATCACCACCCCCAAAAGATTGACATGCCGATCATGGTCTCCATTATCTTTGGGCCACTGTCATGTTTCAAACACCCTGGAAGAATGGTGTGGCTGTGCAAATCCTGCTTCTCACAAGCAGCAAATGCCATGCCCTCCTGCAGCATCCCCACTGACCCATGTCAGCAACGTGATCGCCACATCGCTTGGCAAATCTTGGCATTGGACCATTGATGATCTGAGCTTGTCCCAGCCAGGCACCAGGTTGTAGGACTTCGTTTGACGGCCAACCAACAGATGAGTCTTTGATGCTCAACTGATAGCTGATATGGTGCAATGACTGACAGTCATGATCCCAAAATGCTGCCGTGACGAGTTTGCAGACAAGAGGTGAAGCGAGAGTTTTTTTGACGCTGCTCATCAGGTGTTGCAATGTCTTTACTGAGTTCGACGAGACATAAACACCACCTACGACATTCGCCTCCGTTGCAACATTCGAACAATCCATCATTGGGCATGAAACCCAAGGATGAGAAGTTCCATCCGCATCTTAAAACGCCAATCAGCAAATTCACCCTTTGACGTCGTAACAATCGGATCCCCTGAATATCAATCACTCTCAACCTCTCCCAAAACATATCGATCCCTGACAAAACCCCGAGTTTCTGCAGGGATATGTTCCATCCCCTGATGGCCATGGCCATGTCAGGAAGAACGACAAATACATGCACCTGACAGCGCTAGATACCAACCAAACACACGCAACGCACGTGCTAAAAAATATTGCATCAACAGGTCAACAGGAAATCCGTCATTGACTGATCCAAACATCTATGAATTGATTTCCATCATTAACGATCATTAATTGATCTAAGCAGCATCATTAATTCTTTCAGCTCGGATCTCAAAATCCGCTCTGATGTTGTGGGTTTTCAGCACCGCAGCTTTGTGGGATCGTGACGAACAAATTAAACACAAAACCTAAAAATCAAAGAAACCAACGGAGTGCAAGCCATGGCAAAATGGCATATGAGTCTACTGAGTGAAGGGGTACGGGGTAAATACCAATTTTCATGAACAAAAATTGTTGTGTCAATGAATGAAGTTCCCCAAACCATTTTTCCCAGCCGAACAAATAACAAAACCATGGCTTTGGGCAGGTTCGGAGTACCCCCCTCATGGCTATGAAAATCCCCAAAACACAACTCGGCAGCAATATCCGAGCATCAGCATCGCAGCATTGTCTTGATACATCTCCGGCGAATATTGGCATGCTATGCGCTGGTCCATCCCCAAACACACCTACACTCACGCACCACAAATGAGTCGAAACAGGTCCTTCCACGCACAACTTGCATAAATTTACAACGATCTCAAAATGCTGGTGTGGCTCAAAACAAATTCTGCCGCTGAAAACACTCCCAAAGTGGCAGACCATGGATGATCATGATCCCAACGAACCAGCTTCTTGGAAAATCATAGTGGCTAAATCCATAGTGGCTAAATCATACTGGCATTACTTCCATAGTGGGCTAAATCCAAGTCAGCACCCACAGCCCTGAGCCGCACTCCTGTGCAGCTAGTGATGGCCTGCAATGGCATTGAACAGTTGATCCTCACGGGTCGAGAGCGACTGAGCTTCACCATTTTTTTCCGGCCAACCATGGGGAAACAATGGACCTTTTTTCTGGTAGGTTGAGAATGGTTTTATAAGGGCTTATGAAAGTTTATAACTGGGGATAATTAACAAACAAAAATAGTGATTAAACAACTGGTTGGTGGTTATAACCCGTATGAAAAATATTAGTCAACCAAACAACTGTACCAAATAGTTGGGAAAATAAAACATGTTTCAAACCGCGAGGCAGTTTTGTCCCTGTGAAGTCTCATGCTATTGGTACAAGCAATGCTGGTTACCACCCAACGATCCTTGAAATTGATGCATATGCTTGGGACAAGCACTGTTGGTTACCAGGAAACAGCAATCAAGATCAACCAATGAAATCCCCATTAACCATCAATGACCAACCAACACTGGGGCTACATGACCTGTGCAATGGTGAGGTCGATGAACAACAAGGGATGGGACAACCCTGTGTTTTCACCGCTCATGTCATCTTGGCACATGGACTGCTGATATTAGCAAACATGGAACAAACTACCATCCTCCTAGCTCTTAGCTCTGTTCCTGTGCTCATGGAACAACTTTTGGAGGGCTCCATGGCTGCTAGTGGATAAAGTATCCACGAGATTATGTGAAAATTGGGCCACCTATCCATCAAACTGCTAAACGAACAGTGCTTGGCTGGAAGCAAACACGACATGCTTGATAAAATGTAAATCAAAGGCCACTATCAACTGCATATTGACCCTATTACTGCAACCCTTAATCTGTCAATGTTGATTTATTCATCGTGCACATCTGGTGATGCACATGGGGTCTTCCATCGATTAGAGGATGCCATCGCATCCTGGCCACCCAAACGCGATGGCCAGCGAAAAAAGAGTGATTTCGATGTATATATATATATATACACATGCAAATATTCATGATATAGATATATGACATACTGGAATGTATCTCCATATGGCTGCTTTCCAGAACCACCTATGATACGAACCTCTTATGATAATACGGGAACCTCCAATGATACTACGGGAACATCTAGTGGACCCAATGACAATATCATATCACTTGCAACAGTTGTCAAACATCCTACCCAACTTGACAGTGGATGCCAATCCCCTTCTAGGTCACTCACAGCTCCAAACATAGCCTGGACAGCTGCTCCAAGATTTTGGACCACTGGGCAGTTTCGACTCACAACAAGGCAGGCGCACCCAAGGAAATCCACGTCCAAAGGCCAACTCCAAAAGAAGGCGCAAAACCTTGGCGTTGAAAGCCCCACTGATCCCTGCTCTGCGCAGTCATTCTGCTTGCTGTGCAAGGATGATTGTACAAACACCTTTGGACATCTTTGGATATAAATTCCAAATCGATGTTGTCCGTAATCGTGCATGTCTACATTCATGAGCCATGTAACTCTGAGCTACTGTCGAAAATCACAATTTTGGTACGAGTAGGGTATACCAACCCAATGTTTTACGAAAAACGATGATCACCCTTTATCAACAACCTGCATGTGGTACCACCTTGCAATACAAAAAACCGTTCCTGTTTCGCTCAACATTGGCTGCAGCAACTTGACCCGCGGTTTCCATGGCAAAATGGTGATATGCAAGCAAATATGTTCAAATTACGCTCTGCTTCGAATAACTTATAACTTATAACCATGTATATAACCCCTATTAACCACTATATTTCTTTGCAGGCTTTCACCCGACATCATCTCCCGGGAGAGCAAGCAAGACTGAGAAACTGAAACGATGAGCAGCGCCAGGAAAAAGTTCGTCACGCTCCGTCCAGAGATTCGTGGCCTTGGGGAATGGCAGTCAATGGCCTATCAATGGCCAATCATGGCTTAATTAAGTGGCTATTAACAAGAGTGGCCATGGTTTCACGCAACCACACTGGTTGATTTCTTGTTAATAGCTGTGTAAAAATCAAGCACAATGGTTCATCATGATTTAATTAAGTGGTTATTGACCATGGTTTAATACACTTGGCCATTGTGATGAACCATTGTGAATCATGGCGAAATTAAGTGGTTATGAACAAGAGTGGCCATGGTTCAACACATTTGCCCACAATGGTTGATTCTTGAGCCATGGTTAAAAAATGGTCCATAAGGGTTGATCACCAATGAATAAAAGGCTAATCCCTATAATGGGTGACCGTCAAAAATGGTGAATTGATGGTAAATGATGGTTCCCAGCCATGGCAAATAGTGTATTGGGAAGCACGGTTGATATTGGCTGATCACCGGCCATTGATCAGCTTGAGATCAAATGGCTAAACCTGCATCTGCATTTTTGTAGGGAAAAAGCTATTCCTTTGTAGTTGAGGTGCTTGATCCCATTGCCGGCCCCAAGACCAACCGTATGACAATGCCACCACAACCACAACAACCACGACAACAAATGCCTTAAAATGTTTGTTAATCCGTTAAAAAACATCCATCATCGTTTATGATTTCTAATCCACCCTTCTTTTTGTTCATCGACCAGCAAAATGGTGGTTTGAAATGATAAATTCATGTGGTTAAAAAATGATCAATTCTATGGTTTCATCAACCACCATCATTCATTTTCACAACCAACATGTTTCACACTTGCAAAACCATTATTCATCAACCACATTCATCCATTCTTCACATATTCATTTTCATTTTAAACCACCTTTATCCATTTGTTTCCAATGGTCATTGTTGATCCACTATCTTCACAACTATCATATTCAAACCACCATTCTTCTTGTTCATAGCTTTCATCCATCATTTTCACAACATTTTGGAACAATAACCCTTAGAACATCTAACCATTATGTTACACTAACCATTCTGTTACACTAACCATTATGAACAACTACCCCTTAGACCCACCGTACCACCATTCCATCCACCACCAACCACCCAACGGCGCGCCGCCCAGACACAGGGAGCTATGTGCAGCCACCGAGGTGATGATGCATCGGTTCCTACCATGATTGGATGGTAGTGGATGGTGGTTGATGGCGGTCAGTTAATGATGGTGGTTATACAACTGGATGGTGGTTAATAATGGTTAATAATGGCTGTTTCCTGTTTGTTTGCGAGTCCCTCCCCAGCGGTGCACAAGCAGGGGCTCTTGTTCATGGCACACTCCTGTGTTTATGGTTAATAATGGCTAATAGTTGGCTAATAGTTGGCTAATAATGGTTAATAATGGTTAGTATAATATAATGGTTAATAATGGTTAGTTGATGATTACTGATGGTTAGATAATGATGGTATTAATAATGATTACCGTGACAGTTAGTATAATGGTTAGTTAATGACTATAGTAGCTGATTAGAATGATTATCGTAGCTGATTAGAATGATTATCGTAGCTGATTATATAATGATAATATAATGGTTAGTTAATGATGGTTACTAATAAGTTGATATAATGATTCTAATAGCTGATAATGAACATAACTGGATGGTGGTTGAATCACCATTTTTCATTCGATTGCGATGGGTAGGTACTGCCTGTACACCTAGCAAGTTGAATCACAGGCATCTCACTGGGGGACGTAACTCCTGTGAAAAACATCAGTCAACCAACCATTTGTTAATAGATAACAGGGAAAATAAAACATGTTAAAAACCACCAACCAAATAGCCAGCATAACAAGCAACTTACTCTCCAGATTTAGCTGCCTGCTTCTGATTGGTTGAGGTATTGTTTATTGTTCCTTGGCCGTTTTTTGGGGAGTTTTAGTCCCCATCAACTGGGACGGTTTACTCCACAGTTCCTGATTTCTTGGCTTCACCAACGGAGGTGCTGAAGTTCAACATCCAAGGGCTCACATTCATGGCTTATCAACCATCCGTGTAGCCGTTGTCTTTGTGGATAAGGCCTTCTTGGTTTGTGGAAGCCTTGTGTCAGTGTTGTCAATCACCATCAAGATGTGAATGAGTTTCGTGATGTCAAGTGCCGTGGCTGTGCACCAAAACAGGGGAATACCACAGCTTTGAGCTTTGAATCACACTAAGTTCCTGTGTGAAAGGATCCTGGTGCAAAGCAGCCATTCTCAACCTGTGCCCTGCAACACCTATATGGGTGTATCCACATACTGCGTATACCCCGAAAGGGTTGGTCTATTGAAATGGTACTTGGAAATTGTGAATCGGAGTGCTCACCCATTTCACAATGATCATTAACCACTATTGTTGGTGGTTGATATGTATCTGTATCATGATTAATCATTGCTAGCCATCATCACCCTGTGTTCCCATGGATCGCAAAAATGTCCAAAGCCAGCGATGGAAGAGTGGGCGCTTTTTTCGGCATGGCTAATACTGTACCGATAGATCCGCAATGGTCACAGTAATCATCTGGCGGTTGGGAGGGAGCGCTTGGGAGCCAGGACCTGTACCAATGGGGAGCAGTGTGGAGCTACCCCAGGAGTGGTGGAACCAAACAGTTACAGTGGTTGATGTGCATTGATGGTGAGTCATGGCTCATGACGTCGGACGGTTTCTTCCAACGGTTGCACAACTTCGTGGTTTAATGCTGCGGGAGCAATCAAACCACGCGAATGACGGATAATACTAGTCAATCATGGTTTAATCATGATGATTCATGCAGCTTGATCGGCCTGGATAGTGGTGAATCACAGCAAACTTTGGCAAACTGGTGACTCATGATAAAATCAACAAAAGCATCATGCACCATTATTAGCCCTGGTGTATCCTGGTGTTTTACCACTAAGTATCAGCATCAACTCTGGTTATTCATCAATGTTCACGATGGTGTATCTTTGACTCTGGTGTTTTCGCACTCTGACTCTCTGTTAACATCAAACCTGCTTATAAACGATGGTACTATATCACTAACCCTTGTTTGACGACTATTTACAAGCACTATTAACACTAGTGGATATATAGTATGATAAATCATTATGAACAACCACTATGAATACTGTTAAAAACTATGGTGTAACACAATGTCTGGATAGATCCCCACTTCTCCAAAAACTCTGGAAGATCAACTCCGTCCCCCTGCCTCATGGACAAGCGAAACGCCAAGGACCTCTGACCGCTGCGAGACTTTGGGAGCGGGAGTGGCTGTCTCTAGCATGATGTCTATATATGCCATGCAACCATCTCAAATATGGAAATGGTACATGTCCAAAGAAATATGATATATCCATGTATACATAACTATCTGGAGATGTCCATGTATGCTATGTTGCTGCGGAAATGTTGCTAGGTCTATATCCATGGTTTGTGTCTGCCTGTAACTGTGACTCTGTAAGCGGGTGCCTACTACATTCCTGGGTATATTGGCTGCGGCAACACCTGCAAATCGTTGTTTGCTGGATGATCGATCAAATCATATATGGATGCATGCATGCATACAACGAATATTCTAATTCTATGTGCAGCAATTTCATTTCTTGGATGGATATGTTGTGCAAGCAAACACACCCTATAAAACCATGTAAAATCTATGCGTGGGTGATATCTTTGCATTGTTTCCTCGCTGCAACGCCCTGATGTGCCTGATGAATTGCGTGGTCCATTTTTCGAGTTGGCTCTATCCACATCATCGCCTGGTAGAAACCATCCGTGGGTTGATGATGATGGTATCCCCCCATGATTTGCTGATATCCTTCATGGGAGATCGATATGATCATCTTCCAATTTGGTAGCTGGAGATTTCCCTATCACTCGCCATGATTAATCTGGATTTGCCACGATTCATCACAAGACTATTGACTAGTAATAGCCATGAATAGCTTGAGATTAAGCCTCATCAACCACCATTAAACAGTATCAACCATTATTGATCACGGCACATCCCCTATCGTTACTGATCAAGATCCACCACTACGGTTGGGATCAACCCTCAGGAGCTGACATCGTGAATTTTAGCCTTCACTCACTCCTTTTTGTCAGGATTAAGTCCAAGGGCCCGCGGAGCCACCCTTGTATCAACCAAAATTCACCATGGCTAGTCATCACTAATCCCTTCTTCCTATTACTAAACCCCCCCCCTCCCCAAATACTAAGCACCCCAAGGGGTTTTTTGTGTTAGGGGGGGATGTAATATTAGAGGACCCTCATATTAAATTTAGGACCCTAATAATAAAAACCATTTAAGCGTTGAATATTTGCCTTTTAAAATTCTTTATTAAAACCTATTCAAAAATTGCAAAAACCAACTGCAGGAAGGGGACCCTAATATTGAATTTAGGACCCTAATAATAAAAACCATTTGAGCGTTGAATATTTGCCTTTTTAAGTTCTTTATCAAAACCTATTCAAAAATTGCAAAAACCAACTGCAGGAAGGGGACCCTAATATTGAATTTAGGACCCTAATAATAAAAACCATTTGAGCGTTGAATATTTGCCTTTGTAAATTCTTTATTAAAACCTATTTAAAAATTGCAAAAACCAACTGCAGGAAGGGGACCCTAATATTGAATTTAGGACCCTAATAATAAAAACCATTTGAGCGTTGAATATTTGCCTTTGTAAATTCTTTATTAAAACCTATTTAAAAATTGCAAAAACCAACTGCAGGAAGGGGACCCTAATATTGAATTTAGGACCCTAATAATAAAAACCATTTGAGCGTTGAATATTTGCCTTTTTAAGTTCTTTATCAAAACATATTCAAAAATTGCAAAAACCAACTGCAGGAAGGGGACCCTAATATTGAATTTAGGACCCTAATAATAAAAACCATTTGAGCGTTGAATATTTGCCTTTGTAAATTCTTTATTAAAACCTATTCAAAAATTGCAAAAACCAACTGCAGGAAGGGGACCCTAATATTGAATTTAGGACCCTAATAATAAAAACCATTTGAGCGTTGAATATTTGCCTTTGTAAATTCTTTATTAAAACCTATTTAAAAATTGCAAAAACCAGCTGCATGAAGGGGACCCTAATACTAAACCCCCCTAGGCCAAGGGGTTTTTAATAATAGGGGGTAAAAACGTTGCTTGGGGCATGTTGTTTCCTTTTAAGTTTTCAATTGCCACAATTAAAAATACAATTGACCAAAACCAAAAAAATCCAGAAGCGGACCCCCAAGGGGGTTTTTTATAATTGGGGGGAGCTTAGTAATAGGAAGAAGGGATTATTCACCACCATTCATCACTATTCACTACCACTCACCATGGCTTTTAAACCCTATTCACCATGTCACCAGCACATCCCCAACAACTGCCAGGCAACGCCGCAGCGATGCCAGCGGTGAAGGCCAAGGATTCGGGGGCGCGGAGAACGATGGCACCACCTCAGCTCCACGGGAAGTTGGACCAGATTCAACGACTGAGTTTCACCAACTGGTTGAATTGTTGAATCATCAATCCAGCTTGAACCATTTCAACCAACTGGTGAACAAGTTCGACCATTTCACCAACTTCAGCTGGTTGAAATGCTGAACTGGTGAAACTCAGTGGTTGAATATGAACTGGTGAATTTCCACCACCAGCCAATTTGAAACGGAAATCCTGAACTTAGCAACTGCAACTAGTGAAACTCTGGCACTTTGAGATATGCTCATGAACCAGAGATAACAAGAGCATACAACAGTGACAATTTAGCTGATTAGTACCAACACTATGTGGCAAAAGAACCATTTGGAGGTTTCTCAAGATCGGGGACCCCAAAAATGGTGGTTCATTCGTCATTAGTCAAATGGTTAAAAAAGGATGATTTGGGGGTTCCCTTATGGCTCGAGAAACTCTCATTGTTTCAAGAGTTTTCCGCTCAGGAAACGTGAGGAAACAAAAGGTGTCAAGGCGAACGGGCCAGTTCAACGGATTGCCACATTGCACACGTGTCAAGCGATCATCAAGCTTTCGCAAACGATAGCAGTGAATAGCAACCACTAGCAATGAGCAACCAATATAGCAACTAGCAACCACTAGCAACTAGCAACAAATCAACCATACATTGGCTATTGGTTTCTATGACTAGCAATACCAAGTTAACTATAGCAACCACTAGCAACTAGCAACCAATCTAGCTATGGGTCAAAACCCTGTACCCCTGGTTCCCCCCTTATTAACCATTGTTTCCCCATTGTTGGTTCTTAGCCCCCATGAACGTTGGCTGCTGAATATTGACCCATCGCCCAATCTTCCCTCTTAGTGAGTTGGGAATTAGCCCCCATGATTGGTTGGTTGGTTACAATGTTGACCCACAACCAATGATGTAGCAACGCAAACTCACGAAGCCATCAACCAATAGCGCCAACCAGTAGCGCACGTGATGGTTGGCTACCATTTTTGTTGCTTCCAGGTTGAGCCGCCGCACCAAAGGACATGACCTGTGCCAGCTGCGCCAACCGGTTGAGGTCAATGATAGGTGAATAGGGAAAGGTGACCATTAACGATTGATAGGTTAATGATTGATGGTAACCATGGCCATTTGATAAATGATGAATGGTGCCATGGTCACACTGATTGATAGGTTAATGATTAGTACTGTAACCATTTACCGGGTTGATGGTAAATGATGCTTAGCAGTGGCTCAGGGTCAAATGCTCATGGTTCATCAGCATTTGAGTCTTTGTCCATAATTTTGTGCCCACCGACCCTCAGATTATGTGCCCAGTTGCAATTTTCAACGAGCAACTACCACTTCTAAGCAAATGATTTTGTGACAAATCCACCAGAACCATGTGGGGGTTTCTCAAAATGGGGAGCCCCAAAAATGGCTGGTTTATTACTATAAATGGCGAATAGTGGATGATTCGGGGGTCCCCTATTTTGAGAAACCACCATGTTGGCCAACATGTTGTGCACACCATGTTCTTGGTTCGCTCCCTGACAAGATCTTTGTTGGTCAGGCAAGTTCTTGTGGTTGTTTGGACTTGACAAGGTTCTCCAGGGAGCATGTAGGAGATCTGGGAGCCAGCAAGAGAAGACACTTGCATGATACGCGCGAACCAAATAGTTGTACAGTAGACAATCATGTTACATCACGTTGCTATACTCTCCTAGTTGCTATCTGGTTGGTGGTTGCAGTTTCAACTCCAAAACCAATCAACCATTTGTCAATACTGCCGGGACAATGCAAAATGTCAATCAAACCACCAACCAGTCATGGTTCCGTGGTTGGTTTGCTGGTTGGTTGCTTGATTGGCCGCTCCCTGCACCGACATCCAGCCGCTGCTCCCACAGCTTCTGGGTTCTCCCGGCAACGAAGGCCCAATGTGCTACGTCCAACAAACCGCTGCGTAAACGGACAGCCCAGTTGCCTACCAGGGTCCAGGTAGAGGTGGTTGATGAATTGTTAACTAACGATTAACAATGGTTGATGTTTCTTAGTAGTTGATAGTAATGACGGTTCATAGTAGTTGATAATAGTCAAATGACGGTTCATAGTAGTTAAGAATGGTCAAATACAGTAATAGTTAGTGAGTGTTAATGGTCAATTAATGATAGTTGACATATAATTCTTGTTGTAGACTTGGGAGAGGAGGGCCTGTCCAGCATTCAGCTCAGCAGTTCGCTACCCCTGGTTGTTGTCAACCAACCACCATGATTGGACGCCCTGTCAATGATGGTATCCCCACGGCACTGGGCATCATAACTTGAGTTACGCTCAAAAGCAGGGTAGACAAGGGATGAATCTACCTATAATTAGTTTGCAAATTCTAGGAAGAATCCATTGATTAGTGATTAGTTCGCAGGCTAAAAGCAGTAATGTGGTTGGTTGGCAAAGGCATTGAACTCCTGTAGCACTGTAGTGATGATTATCTTGTTAACTAGAAACATATCCCCATAAAATGTTGGACAATGCCCACATCTCAATCTGTCGCGTCACCGCCACAAACAGACTGGGGTACACCAAAACGCAAATCAATTCTCTGTGACCTGATTGGAATTTCCTAGCAACTGCAGACACGGCAACCAAACATTCTCTTCAATGACATACTGGTTGTTGGTTGTTTGATCATATTGTAGCAGATATGAGACATGAATTCAAATATGTAGCAAGCAATGTACCATATTACGACATACTTATTTATCATCCTTTCTGTTTTACTACACACTCTCTTGTGTTTATCATGTCATGACCGTCCAAATAGGTTCGAAATAAATTCTGATCTGATCACTCACGGCCGGCAGGACTCCTGAAGACGAATTCTTGACCTTCATGAAGCATTGGTTGAGCATTCACTGACCAATAAAGTTTACTACTGCTCCAAAAGGAACCAATAATGCTCAGCACTTTGATTACCAACTAGTTTGTTTTCTAAAGATATTCATTTTTCGAGAATGCTCAGCACTTCATAATGATATGGCTGTGGGTCAAAACCCTGTACCCCTGGTTCCCCTATCATTAACCATTGTTTTCCCATTTTTATTGCTGGTTCTTATCCCCTATTATTGGTTGGTTAATATTGACCCATAACCATATGGATTAATAACCAGAACCTGCTGAGCATTATCGGAAACCTGCCCGTACTGGTAACTCCGTAGTGGTGGTGAGCCAGCACAGTTTATTCAGCTGCTGGGATCAACCACCGGATTCATAGTGAAAATCTGCAGGAAATCGACCGACTTGTACGGAAAAGTAATAACAAGCTATAATAGCTGGTTAATACCTGGTTAATAGCTGGCTTCTCAAAATGGAGCTAGCCCCAAATCATCCTTTTTTAATCATTCTATCAACGAAATCATTTTTTGGGTTCCCTATTTTGAGAAACCACCACCTAGGTATCTATCCCAAACCATCCCTTACTGTAACCCGTCTTTTAGCAATGAAAAACACCGGTCCTGTGATATCTCAGCGGTTGGATTCGTCCTATCATGGACGTCAGTCATCCCCACAAATTGTGTATTGCATTTTTTGTCGTGGCTAACTGGTGTCACATCATGGAGATGTCCGTGAGTTTAAAGACAAGTTTGGCCTGAATATGGATAGCAAAAATTAGCGATTGCGAGGTATAGCAGGTAGGTTCCAATGCACTGTGTGGGTATGATTAGTACTGATCAATATAAATGCTGAAAATTGAGGGAAATGTCCACTAGTCTCTTGTGTGTACCCTTATA
This sequence comes from Symbiodinium kawagutii, assembly GCA_009767595.1. Classification (NCBI taxonomy): domain Eukaryota; class Dinophyceae; order Suessiales; family Symbiodiniaceae; genus Symbiodinium; species Symbiodinium kawagutii. Next base: position 388,222 of record VSDK01028869.1, read on the forward strand.
CCCCTCTGTAAGACATCAGCCTCTGCTAGCTCATACCAAAAGAAAAAAACATGCAAAATCAAATTGGATAGTCACGATGATCAAATTTAAGCCCGTGAAAAGCTGTTACTTCACATCAACCATCATACATGGGGTTGAGGTGGAGCTAGCTTGGTCAAAAAGCAAAGTTCTGGATGGATGTTGCATCAATGATTTACCCTAAAGTTGCCTTTCACGAAGACACAACTTGTGCTTTTGAATGCATGATGATGCCTGGTGGATACAAGCACCCCAGTACCTGATGCCCGATGATGCCTGCTGGCTACCTGAGTTGTGGAACTCACCAATGTCACAGCGCTGAATCCACTCCGCACCCTTCAAGCACTAAGCAATTTTTTCTGGCGGACCGGATTCCAAACGAACCGTTGCGGATTGGACCAGTGCCTGGTCTCACATGTTTTCTCTTAAGACATAGTTTTGAAGATACGGGTTCCGCAGTCTGGTGAACCCTGATACCTTGAAGCTTACATCTCAAACATCAAAGTAGGCACGGGTATGGGTTCAAGGTGGGATCTTTGGCAACTTGATATATTCCAATACGACCATGGACTCAACTCATCAAAACTTGACCACCATGCTTGTTCGTTGGCCCGATAGTGAAGAACAAAGGCAAGAAAATAACTATGGGTATCTATGGATTGCATCAAACCCCATTCAACCTGTGAACATAAGCTGATGAACAATTGGAAAACACATGTTTTTTTGAACATGGACCTGTTAGCATCAGGTGTTTGATCAGTTTCCAGGGCTTGAAACAGGTATTGAATTTACCTTCGCAAACCTCTGACTTTCTTTTTTTTCTTTCTCTCTCTCTCTCTTTCTGTTTCTAAAATTTCACACACATAATATGTACTGTAGTGTGTATATTCAAAACTGTTTGTTTATTCAACCCTTCCCCTGGAGATGTTGCTTGGCAAGAACCTGAAAAAGGATTGCCATCTCTGAAGAAAACACCAACAAACAATGTAGGGCCTAACATTGACCTGGCTGTGTTTCTGCTACAGTATCAATCAAAAATTCACCAACCATACTCAATCACCATCACTAACCATGGTTAATTAATCATTATTATTTCACCGCCGTAAACCATGAGTGCACCAATGATAAAAATATCTTCAAGGCATCAGTCGTTCCAGCTTCTCACGGGCGATAACCATGCAGTTTCCAGATGTGCAGGTCTTGTGCAGGAAATCTGCCACGGTCCTCCTCAGGAGCCTTCAGATAATCCAGCATCACCTACGGGAGGCCGTGCACCCGCAATCAAAGCGCAGCGAAATGTCAAGAACACGCCGTTCGCAATGGTGAAGTGTTAAAGAACTTGTGATACATAAATGGATCATCATCAGTCCATAGAAAATCTTCAAATCCCAAACTGTAAACATCTGTAAACGATGCTAAAACAAAAACAGAGACCATTAGATATAAATTAATGATTAATTACTATAATCTATAATTAGTTTATAATCACGGTTGGTACAGGTCAACAATGTCAATAATCATCATGGTTCACACCATGACGGTTTTTCAGCGCATAAAAAAAACATCAATAATTGTCAATGCCCTTGATGCTTGGTTGACTTGGAGTGCGACCTTGTGATGAGCCCTGTGGGAGGTTCGATTCCATGTTCACCAACGCCAGCTTACCTCTGTGCTTCACGTCCCAACACCAACGCCACACATGTTTCCCACACACGCAAGCGCGAACGAAGAACAACAAACATGAGAACAGTTCAGAAGACGATTTCAATGGCGATCTCCGCCCTGGAATGTCCGTCATATCAGGCATTTCACCTGGCATCCTAACATCTTTCATTTGATCTTTCATTCTGTCTTGCATTCCAGATGGCATCCAATCTGACACTTCTTGTCGATCTTCAGACAGTTCATGCGACGTTCTATCCTGCATTCTATCTGACGCTTCATCTGGCCTGCTACCTGGCAGTCTTTCTGACATTTTGTCTGGCAATTGATGTGGCAATCCATCCGAGACTGAGCCCGGAGCTACAGCTGCTAGAAGCAAAGGAGTGCAAAGGAGAAGGAGGAGAAACAACTTTGAAATCTAAAGACCCTCACTTGGCAGGGAACAAATACCTGTGCTAAAAAACAATAAAGCATCTTACGAGCATGACGGAAGCAGGCAAATAAACATGAAAAAACAACAGCAACACACATGAAAGCAACACATGAAGCAACCATAAATAATAAACCGCATAACGTCACTCGCCCTACCCTGACTAAACATACTAAAACAGCTTACCCTAAGGCCCTGCTTCTCCCCAGCTACCCTAGGCCCATTCACGCAGGTTGGTAGCACCGGCCCGGGCTGCCTGGTCTGCTTCATTCCACTGCTCGGGCGATCGCCTCTTGGCCATATCCAAGGCCCTGCAGGGAGTGGACATGGCCAGTGGACGGCTCGGACCGAATCGCAGCAGCCCCGGGGACCCCAAGTGGAAGACGAACGAAGGAATGGTGGAAGAATTGATGGTTAACTAGTGGAGAATTAGTGGGTTTATGGTGATGAATAGTGGATTAATAGATTGAGTAAGTTCACGATGATGATGATGATGATGATGATGATGATGATGATGATGATGATGATGATGATTATGATGATGATGATGGTGGTGGTGATGGTGATGATGATGATGATGATGATGATGATGGTGGTGGTCATGATGATGGTGATGATGGTGATGATGATGATGATGATGGTGGTGGAGATGATGATGATGATGATGATGATGGTGGTGGTGGCGGCGGCGAATGATGGTTGACAGCGGTGATTCATGAGTGGTATTCTGATGTCTAGATGTTCAGTGAAACTTGATGTTGGTTCATACTGGTCAACAGTGATAAGAAAAACCGGAATACAATTTTTCCTACCCAAACCCATCACAGCGGCCGGTTCGTGACAATTCTCATTGTACCAAGCGGGTTCTAATGGACCCATCTAAAGATCCGATGTAAGAACCACTAGTAGGACCCCATATCAACAACCAACCAATGGACCAACCAACACACTCAAGCTGGCCCCCGTACTGTTTGGACCCCATTCAAACCAAATATGTGCTATGTCAACAATATCCTCACCAACCGCATCCAACCGCCATATCTATTGGCATGTGTTTTCGTCCGTTCATGCTATCACCTTGCTGTCCGGTGTGGCCGAAAGTTTGGTATAGTCCGTGATGGATGGCTAATGACGATCAGTAATAGCAATGGTGTCTAACAATGGTAGTGTCTAACAATGGTAGTGTCTAACATAATTGATCAATTGGTAGCAGTTGGCTAGTGAGGTGTCTAACGATGGTCAACTTCTGGCAACTGCTACCGCGCTGCAGTTGACCCCTCGGGCGGCCCTTCAGATTTCCATCAGCCCCCGGGCCTGACGCCTTTCTCCGCCAAGTTTTTCCGAGCTTCACGAGGGAAAAAACGACTTGTAGGTGCCAAAAGAGTACGGTAGATACCTTGGTGGCTCATCTGGTGGATCGGCTCTGCCCTGGTCGCTCGGCTGGTCGCATGTCAAGAAACATCCGCAGTTTCGTGTTGCCTGTATCTCCAGTTCTCCTTCATAAAGGTCCATATTTGTGGTTCTGGTTTCTGTATTTCCCCGCTGACCTAGAATCCTGATGATCAACCTTGCTTTGTCGTTGCAGTAATCCTCTAATGGCAAGAAAGTCCGATAAGGACTCTAAGGAGCTGCCCTGGGAATGGGCCCGTGTACAATTTGCTGACAAGCCTGATGTGTATGTCGTACCCCGCTTTCTTCCATGGGTGATGGCACCGCCCACCCAAACAATACCATGTTTTTTCTTTGACAGGTCTTTGACGCTGCTGGGATGTCAACTAGACTGGACGTTCTCTGACAACATACGCAGGGTCATTTGCCCAAACTTTCCTCTCAAAAGGTTTCAGAAACGCAATCTTCAAGTCCTGTCCTGCCTGCCCGGCTTGCGTCAAAACAACTTTCGAGATCTCTGCAAGGCGGGTTGTGATCGTATGAACCGGTGCATATCAGTGCCCAATCCAATGGGTGCAGGCAGATGTCCTCATCAAACCAGCCATCCAACAGCACTCCATATCTGAGTGCCCACCTCGTATTCGAGCCGCGCGGCT
>VSDK01028869.1:392387-407267 GCA_009767595.1 Symbiodinium kawagutii
GCCCCTGTCACCTGCCGCTTCGCTGGGACCTGAGCTGCATCGTCTTCTTCCTCTTGGCATCCTATGTTGATATGCTGAACTTCGGTTGGTGAAGAGGTTGATCGCCTCAACTTTTCCAATGGGGAAGGCTTCTGTGGAGAATCAGAGGCGATGGAGTGGCCGAAGGAAGAGACCGCGCATCTCCACTCATCTTCCTAAGTTAGAGGATGTTAAATGAGACGCTGACAGTAAACAAACCCATCATTCAAGCAGGCGCTCACCGTAAACTCTGTGGAGAGTCTGTGGGGAAATGCAGTCTGGTGTTTTGAAATGTCTGTCTCAACAACAGGCGTTCACCTGAGTCCAAAAGGCTCCGAACATGTCGAAAAAGATGCGCTGGTTCTGGATCAGCTTGTGCAACGACGCACACCAAAGTCACCAGGACAGCAAGCAGCACCAACAGCGGCTGCGGGAAGAAGCCAAGCGTAGCGGAACATCGGCTTAGCTCAGGCAGACTGAGCCACATAGTTCACATCTGCAGCGGTTCAGGAAGCCAGACAGAAACTCCATCTTGCTCCCTGAGCTGCTGTGATGCCCTCATCGACTCCTTCTGTTGAGAGCTGAACCGTTCGGAATTTCTTTGGCTTGGCAGCGGTGCTGCACTCCGAGCTGCATCCCCTTCTCTTCATCCAAGATATCTAAACAAGTGTTGCAGAATATGACCCCCTTCTGGAAAAGTAGACCCCAAACCGACAGTTCGAATTCGTCTTGGGAAACAAACTTACCAACGCTTGCTTGGAAGCGACGATCTTCACTACGTACTGTTCCATTACACCGACGCACAGGGATTCAATCTCTCTGCATCAGTGGAACAGGAAGCAGTCCTCTTCCTCTGGGAGCTCTTTCATGGTATCCTGGCTTTGAACAAATCACCATGTGGTCCTACGCAATGTCCTGGCGTAGGACCACATTGTGATTTTGTCCCCAGCTTGAAAGGTCACAGTGAGAGTTGCCAAGCTTTGTGACCTGATTCAGCCCAGTCTCGCTAGAAGCCATTGTTGCAGCCCCGTTTTACCGTCTCGTGAGCAATGAAACACTTGAGCCGGGCTGTATGTAGATGAATACAAAGAGTGTATGTATTCTTAGGTCCAAAACTTGGTAATTCCCCAGTTGCAGTCCATTGTTGCCTTGTTGCTATCAGCGATTCCAACGCTGCTTTGACTGCGTCTTACCGCAAACCCCAAGCGCCCAGTGTACCATATGGTTCATACCCGTTAGCCCTAGACACTATACCCATCACTAACCACTATACTTCACTATATCCCAGGCATCCTATAACCATCATCACTGCCCATCACTAAGCATCAACAGCATTCCATAGCCTAGGTCCTCCCTGTTACACCACAGGCCCTTTAAACGGCATCCCATCCCCGCAGCGACGCCAAGGACGACAGGGGGCATTGTCCAGCGATGAACTGGGCGAAGGGAGCATCGGGATGACGACGAAAGCAGGCCAAACAGGCCTGCATCGCCTCCTTCCGCGAGTAGACCCCAGGAATTGCCAAGTTGGCGCTCCAAGCTTTCACAACCAACCCTTCACATCAGTGGAAGCATCCAAAAGGAAGGTTTTCAACCATGCCAAAGATGGGTCCTAACATGTCCGATCCCCCAAAAATGAACGTTTTGGACAGGTTCGACCCAGTTCTACCCCCGAAAATTGGAGGTTTTGGATGCATGCTAAATGGTTGATGAGTGGTTGACCAGGGACCATGCTTGATGATTGGTTCATGCTTCACCACCCTGGGTGGCTCATGATAGGAAACCTTAACCATGGACCATGGTCGATGATTGGTGGCCATCGAGGAGCCGCTGGTGGACCATGGTTCATCATATCCTGGGTGGTCACCAGGGACGATTGATGCTGGTCTCAGGTGGTGAACAGGTCCCTGCGCTGCTACCCCACCCTGCGCCGGGAACGGCTCAGTGGTGGTTGCTGCACTCGAGTTATCTGTGAGACATGTCCACTGTCCCAACATGCTGGAAACCAGTTCTCTCTTATTATTCTTTGTGAATTATCCACTTTGTTGATTACTTTTAACCTCTGTTACCCTTCGTGAACACCTTATTCTTCTCCCCCTTGGGACTTCAAGCCGGTGTCCGGCTTGGGCATTTTTCATGCTCGCCTTGCAACATGTCATGTAGCATATATGTCTCATTGCTACACTGAAGCTGTACATTGCTTCAGAACATATACGTTGCAGCTGCATATTCTGCTAGTATATTCTGTGCGGAAATTGTCCCAACAGAAACAATGAGCGCGATGCCTCATCGCAATTTTCATCAGGGTTTGCAAGGGTGAATGTCTGGTCGAAACATGGTTTCAATCTTTCTTAAGTAGTATAGTCGATAGTTGATAGCTGCTCGCATTAACAGCAACAACGATCACAACAAACTATACTACTTGGTAAATGACAAGTTGTGGTTGATGACTTTTAGAGTTTTCACAGATAGATATCAAGAGAGAGAGAGCCACAACTGTTCATCCATGGTTGATAACATGCCTTTTTTGAATCATTTTTCTAACCATAGTTTTGAACAAATCAAAACAACATGATCAACTCGTGTTTTCTTATCAACTCATGCCTTGTTTTAGCAACATCAAAGACATCATAAACCTTTTAAATTATACACGTGTTTTAAATATATTTCAAGAAAAACATAACTATATGATACATATATATATATACACACATATGCGTTTACATGTGGACACATGACATGTGGTAATCTCTGGTTCTATGGCCTAATTAACTATTCTGAGTAATAAAGCAACCATTGGTACCCATACAATCCCTTGTAAAACCACTGATTTGAGAAGTTTAACCACTCTAAACCCCATTTTGAAGCTGAATTAACCACTACAATTCACTCAAATCGCCTATAAAACCAGCATTTAACCACTATGATCCCCTATAAAACCACCATTTCACCATCTCAAAAAACATGTTTCAGAACCAGTTCGCGAGATCCCCACGCCAAGTCCGCAGCCTCCAGGTCTCCCCTCAGCAGCTGGCAATTGCCCAAGCCCTGGTACGGCCTCTTCGGAAGGGCCCTCCCCCGCAGGGCCACCAGGGAGAAATGGTGGTTTCTTAGTTGGTTTTATATGGTGGTTTCTCAAGCCATAGGGGTACCCAAAAATGATTGGTTTATTAACAATAAATGATTTGGGGGTACCCCTATGGCTTGAGAAACACCCTTATATGAGGGACTATAGTCTACAGTGGTTACATGTGGTTACTAATAGGGGATGATAGCCAACAATAAGACCAATATGGTGGTGGCCGTGGCGAACCTGCCAGTTATGATTCTTACCATTCATCTTGGATGATTTTGGGGTACCCCCGGTAATTATAGTGAACTGCCTTATTGCAGTGAGTTATTGCATTTCTGAATGCTGTAGGACTTTGTCAACTGAAGAGTTGCGTGTTTGAGACTTGTACAAAGGTGTTCTGTTGATAATTACTGGGTTTTTTTATCCAACATATGCCCAAAAATACAGAACTCACTTTCCTAGAAGAATAGCCCAAAGGAACCATCATGAAGCATACGCACAGCAAACAACTGCAGTGACAAGTTACATCATAGCAGCTTATACAAGCCGTTTTCAAGATTCGTGGTACTTGATACTGCCATGATATTGCTAAGTAGGCTGAATGATGGACAACTGATTGAACATATTCACCCTATTGATACTGCCTTGATACTACTAGATAAGGGGTGAATGATCGCTGGTTGGTGCTGAAAAAAACCCATGAAAAACGACCCCTCGAAGTGACCTCGGCCCAACATGCCATTGGACCTCCCGCACGGCGCCCGGAGGTCGACCCATCCATCTGCCCAGTTGCTTGGCTAAGCGCATCCCCGAGGTCGACCCACCAGAGTTACTGCAACAAAAACTGACGGTGAGATTATTGGAACCCCCAGTCTGACGAGTTTGACTCCTTGGCAACCATGATCAAGCATGAGTCACAAACCATTAATGCACCATTAGCCATCACTAAGAAGCATTGATCAGTGACCACAGCAACCATGATTCATGGTGGTTCAACCGTGAAACAATTTGGCCAAGCAACAGCTTGAAGTCTGGATCCAGTGCAATGGCCCGCATGTGGCACCTAGGATGAAGATCGATGGTGAAGGCAGCAGGTTGCTGTGAATGCGAGCTACCTCCACTGTTTCCACGGGGAGATTGTCCAAAGCCATGGAGTACCCCCAAGTCACTGGAAGTTTCCCTATTAACTACGCTTCACGCTTCACTACTACTTAACCACTGGGTACAACGACCAAATGACTAAATCCTTTGATCGATAGCACTATGCGGATTCAGCACAAGCATTCAGCTGATCATTGGAAGGTGTAGCTCAGGGCATGGCATGGTGTTCTGAGAAAAAAGTCTCTCAGCACCACAATCAGTGGTGGGTTTAAGGTATCAAGCAACCCGTTTCTTCCATTGCTTTCCATGGTAATGTTGAAACCCATTATCTAATATTTGACAAATACATATTCACATGATGGATAATCATAATTCTAGCTATTCATCAGTATAACTCAACACTTGAAACTAGTGCACAACCAGAACATATCATTGTAAAAAAGAGGATCATATAGGTACTCGCCTACTTATGTCTCAAGAGAAGTCCCAACACTCACCTGTAACCAGCAAGATAACACAATGCAAGAAGAGTCCCTGTGATCCTGCAGGTAGCCTGTGAAACGTTGGTTGATAGCTTCATTGCCTAGACTCTCCCAGGGTTTCTGGGGAGCAGGTCCGGGTTTTAAAAGGAAGGTGATTCATGGTGATTCGTGACGTTGCGAGGTTCTCAACAAAAAACCAGGACCTGCACTGCCCATGCAAGTGACAAGAAACCAACCAACCAATCAATGAACCAACTACCCAACAAACCAAACAAAGAAAGCCATGAATAACCAAGCAGCAAAGCAACCAACTGAGGAACTGATCAACAGTCCATTGATGAACCAACCAAGCAACCAAACAAACAATCAAATGACCAAGCAACCAACCAACCAACCAACCAACCCAGCACCTACCAAGCAACCAACGGATAGCAACCAACCAACGGACCAAGCAACCAAGCAACCCACCGGATAGCCATTCGATCACCCGTCTCGCTGCGCAGCAGTGACCGAGGCACTGCACTGCTTCGTCGTACTTGCCCACCTCCTGAAACGCCCACCACCGGCCGCAACAGTCGTGGGATATGATCTTCAGCTGCAGGCAAAACAAACTACAATGTTGTCAATTCATGGTTAGATATGGTTAGATATGGTTAGATATGGTTAGATATGGTTAGTCTGTGTTACCTAATGTTGTCAATCTAATGTCTATGATCATCATACCAGTAGCGTGTCAGTGGCTCGGAATTACGGCTTGAGTATTGTATAGGAATGCGTTGTGTAAGAATTTGAGAGGCTCGGGCAAAAAATGTAGTTATTCGCGGTTAGCACATTTCCCAATTGAGTTAAGAATTTTGGGGACCCTCGGGAGTGCAACGCCAAATTCCAAAAATGTGAAATGTTTGCAGGAACTTATTTGAAAACAAAATCATGCAATACTAATTACAAGACTATCAATGGTAAATGACGGTAGTTCAATAAACTTCCATCTGTTTTCCCAACATTTTCGTCACTTGTCCTCCCCACAAAGTTCTGGAAAGCCACCTTTCCCCGGGTGCCTCCCACCTCTACCGCTACATCCACCCTCTCTCAGCACATCCGGGCCCCTTGGGCTGTCAACCTCTCCCCACCTTCCGGGAAACGTTAAGAGTTTACGAGTTGGTCTGTGATTAGCAAATTAGCATTTATGTTTGGTTTATTTGGGTTTATGTTGGCTTCATGTGGCTTTCTTTCGCCAAGCTTTTGGGATAATTACTTGTCCAGCACGCGCCAATACATGAATAAGAATCCTGTAAGAAGCCCTCCGAAAGGCATGCCGGGAAATCAAGCGAAATCATAATTAAAGATTTAAGGGACGTTTGGAGTTTTCAGATTCTTAAACCAAGCTTGAGCTGTATTTCATTATTGGTTGCTGTAACCATGGTAACTGCAATTGCCCGCACTAAGATTGGCTTACAACGGTTCGTAGTTCTAAATGGTTAATACTGGGTCAACTTTGGCAATCACAGCAAGCCGACTGGACAATGCCCAAACCCCACCAGTTGAGCATTTATCATTCAACTTCACAGTAATTAACAAGCCAATAACAATTATCAATCCCTTGTTAAGAATTGATGTAATTGATGTCCATACGAATACACGCAATCAATCAACGAAATCACAATTATGAATTGATGATCATTGATGTATATACTGTATATATACAGTATATATATACTGTATATATAGGTTTGACCAACCCCTAGCGCCTACCTCCATCAGATATTGAAGGTTGGTCAAACCTATATATACATATATTTGGGGATAGTAAATAGTATTTTGTAGAGTTTTATTACAGTGGCCACGTATGGTAGAAGTTGTCATCGTATGGTAGAAGTTGTCATCGTATGGTAGAAGTTGTCATCGTTCCACAACGCACCTTAATAACGTTCGTGTTTAACTGCTTCGGAATAAAATAGCTTCGCAAGATGAAGAAAGAGTGGATGAAAGGGTTAGGCAAACCCACTGGATGCATTGGATTGGATCAGATGATCCCTTCGCTGCCCAAGGACAAGTTCTCAAGAATGTCAGAGATCTAGAGTTGTGAGCTGGAAAAAAGAGTGCTGCAGACAAGCACAATTACATGTTGTGGAGTCGAAGGTAGGCGCTAGGGGTCGGTGACGGCTATATATACTGTATATATACTGTATATTTACTGTATATATACTGTATATATACTGTATATATACTGTATATATACTGTATATATACTGTATATATATTGTATATATACTATATATATATATACATCATTTATCAAGCCCGGCCTGAAAATACTTGCCCTGCAGGTAGTGCGATGTCGCGTTGGCTGGAAAAATCTGCAGCGAGCTCCGCCAATGCCTCGCGGCATCATCCCACTTCCTGGGCTGCAGCTCTAGTGGTGGGAGAATGACTGTGATGTGGCTATGGGTCAATATTAACCAACCAACTAATAGGGAATATTAGGGGATGATAACTAACAATTATAGGGGATATATACCAACTATATGGCTATGGGTCAATATTTAAACATTAATCATGGGGGTTAAGTTCACCAACAATAATAGTGGGAAAACAATGGTTAATGATAGGGGAACCAGGGGTACAGGGTTTTGACTCGCAGCCATATCAAAAGACAGATGTACTGACAGCAAGTGCAACAGTTTTGCATACCTAAGACAAATGCAGAGGGCAAAAACTGTTTTGCATATCTGATTTCGTGAATTTCCTTCACAAGTGTCTCTGCTTGTATAGATTAACTCAACTACAGGGCCAAGACACTGAAATTGCTCCTAGAATGTAGAAAACGGGTAGAGTTAGATGATGAACGTCCACTCCCTGTCAAATAGCTTTGGAACTCTACCCGTTCCCTACAATCAATCATATTGCATCAGCTAGTCACATGAACGTCAAATCAAAGAACAATCATAGCTTTCGGCAGTTGGGGGCAACCCGACGAAGGTAAATTGAAACATCTGTCTCAAACAGGAACACCCAAAACCCAATCAGTGCACAGAGATTGCTTGGGAAAAATCACCCCCACCCCCAAAATGACGCCGCTCGGAAATGATGCTACATCCAAACCATTAAAACAATGAGCAGTTGAGTGTATGTCTATAAACATGTTTAGTGAGTAGAAAGCCCAACAGTATTGCGGCATGTAGGGGCAACTCAGCACTGCTTCAGGTAACTGATTCCCCACTGACGCATGACCAATTCCTGTGAAGCTGCCGGAAATTCCAAAAAACCGTCCATATCAAAAGGATAGCCAACTCAACCGTCAATCAACCGACCGAAATGGTGATCCTACCAGTGATTAACCCTATAGTTGGTTGGATAACTAACCAACGGACTAGCTGGCTAATCAACGAAATCCATCACCAACGAACCCAAAACCAACTCCACCATAGAAAACTGGTGATTAAATAACCATAACATACAATAACTATCCCCTATCATACCCCTTTCATCCGCCTGGGTTGGTTCTGGGTTGCTACTCATGACCCCTCTCAGCCACCGTTGGAACTCAGCTGAGCCTCTGAAGCAGCGCAGAGCAAACTCCCACGTTTCGATCCACATAGGACAGCACCGAGCGTTCGGGGAGATACTGCGCCACCTGCTTTCCAGGAGGTTCCTGCCACACTGCCGCTGTCAAATGGCGAAGGCGGTCAACAAGGACGGACTGCCACCGTTCTGAAGCACTGCTATTTGGACACCTACTTTCGAGCTGATCATGGCTATGAAGCTACCACGAAGAAAAGGGCTCAAACATCTAGGGTTTGCCGTGCATTATTAGGTACGGGGCGCATGAGTACCTTAGTGATCCTATTGAGCCAAGCGTACCTAACATTGGCAGGTGCAGGCTACCCAACACTGTCACCACTCCACCGGCACCGCGCCAGTTAAGGAGATCCAGAGGGGCGCCCCAGTTGTGCCTGTAATGAACGCGACTTGCTTGGAGGTGCCCAACATCTATATGGGTTGTTAACCCATACAGGCAAAGATGATCATAAGCACGTCTATACCCATACCGCTGCTTCACCATTCTCCAAAGGCTAGCCACGATTTTCAAAGATCAACCACCTAATATGAACAACATGTTTCATAACCAGTACTTAGCCATCAATTCCGCAACATTTGTCCCATCACGCCCTGGCCCTCAGAGATCCCCGGGCGCCTGAACCTTTCGCCGCGCCAAATCGAAGAGGCCCAGGGCTCGTTCCAGGTGATCCACGCGCATGGCAGCAGCCACGCGCGCCAAGGCGAAGGCGCAGAAGAGATTCTCCTGGAGCCCACTGAAGCGGTAGGGATTTGCTAAGGATTTACTATAGGCTTTACTAGTTCACCAATGGTTGCTATGGCTTTACTGGCTTTTATAGGCTTTACTATAGGATTTACTATAGGCTTTATGGTGGTTCATGGTGGTTCATGGTGGTATAGGCTATTTATGGTGGTTCATGACCATTGGTGAAGCGGTATGGATTCTCCTGGAGCCCCTGAAGCTGGTTCATGGTGGTTCATGAATGTTAAGTTCACCAATGGTTGCTTGGCCAGCATGATGGTTGCATGGAACCATGATTGATCAATCATCATGGAATTCAACCACCAACGGTACCTACCATATCAATCATGGTTTCATAGTTGGTTTAAGAATTGTTAATCAAGGGCAATTAGTCGCAGCTGTTTACGTTGTTCGAAACAAAAACACCAATGGTTGGCGAGTTCAAATGATACAAATCACCCGTGGTAACCATGGTAATCAATGGTTCGTTAAATAGTATCGAGGTTTGGAAGTTGATCTGGTACTCTTTGGTCCAAATGACGATTGATGAATCACACATTTCAACTTAAGAAATTGAGAATCATAGTAACCCATGGTTTACGATCAAATAACCCACAATCGACAACCATTATGTTGGAGGAAATCTCGACTTCTTTTTTATCACGGACAACAAATAGCAGCGTCTCGCACGCACAGTGAACTGCGCCTTGCGGTAGACATTCATGATCATCCTCAGCTCAAGGTGGAACATTGCCAGAAACGACATTTGGCTGTGGGTCAATATTAACCAACAATAATGCGGATAATGACCAACAATAGTAGTGGGAAAACAATGGCTAATAGTAGGGGAACCAGGGGTACAGGGTTTTGACCCACTGCCATTTGAGTTTATTCCCAAACCTGGTTGATGGCAAAATCTTTAGCAAAAAGACAGACATCTAAGGGTGATGATGCCGTACTCGTGATGAGTAGTAACGGTTTTCTGCATTTCTTCAAAGAGTTTCCTGCTTGTTGCTGGGCTTCCCCCTTCGCAAATTGCTATGATGTCGTGTTCTGACACTATCAAGCTGTGTAAACCATCAGCAACCATTCCTACGCATCATTCATCACTACGTAGTTACTACCGATGATCAATCACCACCAAGGATCAACCCTGAACCAGGAGCAGATCGACCGGTACTAACCTAGAAGCCAGTAGCTGGCTAGTGCTATCGACCAGGATCAATGATATAATTCATATGCACCGCTAACCACTGCGAAGCACTACTATAGGCCCTCATTTCCCATTCACCATGAATGAACCACTGAGTATCACACAATGGATTCACCATTAACCAGTAATAACCCCCATGAACCCGGCATTAGCCAATAATAAACCATCGCTCGGAACCATTAAGCAGTGCTTAACAACCAATCAATCATTGACCAAGCATTCATCAATCATTAATCAATCATTAAGCAACCATTGGGTCACCATAAATTTAAAAAATCATTGACCGTTATTCACACTAGACAATCACCATAATTTTTCATCAATATACCATCAATGAACCATGAATCATCAAATTCAACTACTGATTAAATATCCATCGTAATCAACCCATTCTCCAACCATTGATCGTCCATTGATCAACCATTAACCATCATCAACCATAGTAACCAATCGTAATCATCAACAATAGTAAACACCATCCATCAACCATCCGTTAATCAACCTTTAACCATACATCAACCATCCATAGCAATCAACCACCAACCATCATTGACCGATTCACCAATCATTAACCAACAATTAATCATCAACGATCATCAACCATCCTAAACCATCCTAAACCATCAACCATTGATCATCCGCCATCCATTTATCAACCATTGCTTCACTTTCATCCACTAATCATCCACTAATCAACCTTCAAACAAGCCATTGACTACCATCAACCAACCATCAACCAACCATTAACCAACCATTCAATCATCAACTATCATCAACTATCATCAACCATCCTAAACCATCAACCATTGATCATCCACTAACAATACCATAAGTAATCATCCGCCAATTCATCATCCGCCATCCATTGATCAACCATTGCTTCACTTTCATCCACTAATCATCCACTAATCAACCTTCAATCCACCCATCAACTACCATCAACCAACCATCAACCAACCATCAACCATCACATCAACCAACCACTGGCCAACCATCCATCCACCATCAACCACCACTAACCATTAATCATCAATTTACCAACCATTGGTTCACTACCATCCATTCACCACCCATCCACCGGCTGACCCTTCACCACTTCCCGCCACGGCGCTGCACGCTGATGGCCCCCGAGCTGAAGATCTGAGGCAGCGCCGGGGTCAAGGCGTCGTAGACCTGGGGGACCCCGACGGCACCGTGGTGCTGGCGCCGTGAAGTGCTGGTGAAGATGGGATCTTTGGATAGAAAATGATGGGAAAATGGTGGTTCATAAGGGGAAAATGATGGGAAAATGGTGGTTCATAAGGGGAAAATGATGGGAAAATGCTGGTTCATAAGGGGAAAATGATGGGAAAATGCTGGGAACATGGCGGTGAAGCCTGGGAAAATGATGATACAATTGGAATTTCGATGGGAAAATCATTTTTGAAGTATGGTCAGTAGGGGTCAATGATGGGAAAATGGTGGTTAAGTGTGGGGAACTGCCGGAAAATAGCGGTTGATACTGGTTATCAATGTTGATGACTGCTTAGCTTTGCTGATGATCATCCAACATGTTTTATTTTCTTGCGATGAATGATAGTTTATGAAAGTTAATGATGATTCACAATGATAATGGTACGTAGTAGGCCAGGTGATGATGGTTATGTGAGGGAAAAGGGGTGCTTACGTGATAGGGAGTGGTTGATTAGTGTTGGTTAAGATTGGTGATATATTGAAACTTATGATTGACAGTGGTCGATAACGATTGATAGTGGTTCATCATGGTCATGGACGGTCACCTTTGGTTGATACAGTGGTCAAGGATGATTACAACATGATCATAAAATAGTTGTTGAAAAGAAATGGTTGCTCAATAGTGATATAATGCGTGTTGGTGATTAAACAACAGGCTATAAGGATAATAAGTGATAGATAATAATCCACCATTGTTCAATATTGGTTAATAATAAACAAATAACAACTGCTTGGTAGGAACTGGTCAATAGTGAATTAGAGGTGGAAAAGTAGCGACCACTGGCTACTTGCTAGGGCCACTGGCTATCACCAATGCGCACTACGTACTTGTTGGTTAGTTATTTTGTTCATTGGCTTTCAAGATTCATTTTCATATCGGATCAGATCTGATTAGTGGCATGATGGTGATTGGATGTTATTTGCAGTAAGTTCCCAACGATCAAAATGGATAAATCAGTTTGGAATCATAGATGTCATTATTGCTGGTATGTGTGAATCCTACTTTTCAGATTTCTTCCAGATTCATACCCTCAAAATACATCGACCAGGCAGTTTGTCTGGAGAACTCTGACAATTTTTCAAGTACATGAGTAAACTGCCAGATTTCTGATAGTCTATATGCCTTGGACATTTTGCCATTTTATCCGGTAAACTATAGTCAACTAACAGTAAACTATAGTAAACCATAGTAAAAACCTATAGTAAACTATAATAAACTGTAACAAATTTAGTAAACTATTATAGTAAACTACTATAGTGAACTATTAGAGTAAACTATTATAGTAGACTATAGTCAACTAACAGTAACTTGCTATGTCCTCATGCCTTGGTGCTTCATCTCTTGCATCATGGAAGCCTCCCAGGGTCACGTCCGATCCATCGGCCTCCTGCAACTGCTCCGGTGGCACGGGCGCCGTGCGCTTGTCCACGGAGTTGAAGGAGCTCACCTGCCCCCCAGCCATCGATCGTTCGTGCATGGGGCGCCAGCCACAAAAGATCCCCGTGAAACCTGGCTGAAACCTGGCTGAATGGATTTGAATGGATTGATGAGGATGAAGTTGAGTGATTGATGGTTAAGTTGAGTGATAAGGGTTAAGAGTTGACGTGTATGCTCGACTTTTTGATTCAATTGAGTGATTGAGAAGAGTCAAGAGTTGACGGAGATACTGGATTTTATGATTCAGTTGAGTGATTGAAAAGGGCTAAGTCACTTAAGTCATGGTTAATGATGGTTGACTCAACCTGGTTGAGTACCATGGGAGTTTACCTTGGTAAATGTGGTCGTTTGGTGATAGGTATCACCGGGGCCCTAGAAAATTCCACGTGGGAAACCCGGCTGTTTGAAGCACCAAGCTGCTAGGATAATTTCCCGGAAGAACCATGTCTCGGAATGATATAACCAGGCAACCATTACACGCATGGCAACCCATAGACCCTCCCAAATAGGTATCGGAAGATCAATTTCTGACCTCGGAGTACCCTTTTGGCAGGGTCTATGTTAGTTTCCAGGAAAGTAATTGCCATTACGCAGAATACCATGGTAGTATCAATGCGAAAGAATATTATTATGGCAACTATGTACCATTCACCAGCACCAGCAATGACCATCTACACCATTTCCACAGCTATATGGATATATGCTGAACATATTGGTTTGAAGATACGTACTTTGATGCAATCACCCAACAACCATGACAAATAGTCTACATTATTTATTACCCAAAATAAACTATTGATACTACGAACTGTCCATCATACTTACCAGAAACTTGGCGGTTCTCGTACAAAACATGTCCGCTTTCGAAATAGTTGAGGGCAACACCGCGCGTCAGGTTGTCTGCAAATCTGGCGCTTTCCTGCTGCTAACGCTAACACCAACTGAACCGGTCATGTATCAATATGTGACAATGACAATTGACAATGGCGATAATGAATTACCTTGAACAAAAACCTTAGGAACAAACAAATTATAGAAACAAGCAAACACACGTGAGGACTGATGATGGCACTATGTAACTCATTTTCTTTGAACAAATACCAGATATAATCTTGCCTGAACTCGAAACTATTCTTCATTTTTGTTGGATTTTGTTGCAGGATCATTCTGTAGGAATTGAGAACTTTTTTAATTCGCACTCTCCTATGTTGGCATACTACAGCTGGTGATATGTCAGAGTTAGACTCTGAGGGGCATTCCGCTATTCCCATGGTTGGTCAGTTGGTCGCACAACACAATGCGCTTGGTGTTTTCAGAAGTAGTGCCAACCTCTCACAAAGGTGGTTGAGTGAGTTTAATTGATCTTGTGATTTGTTAACGATGGTTAGTAGTACAATTAAGTGTATCCACCAACAACAGTGGCGTGTGGGTACATCCCTCCAAATGGTTGCGTTCTTGTTCCGATTTCCTAGCAGCAATACCATCCAATCCAATATCAATGAAATCTTGGAAACAAAGCAGCACATCCGCAGAACTTGATTATGTCGAATTCATCACAGCTTGAATCATCTACCAATGGATAGTCCATCCTCCATCAATCATCCACCAGTGGGATGAATCCCAGATTAATCACCAAGAGTGGATGGTTGGTCATCCATCAGTTCATAGGTTGAATCACCACCCCCCTGGGTGAATCGCAGAATCTGTTGACTGAGAAGGGCAGGGCAGCTTTGCCGGGTCACGATGCGGTCGTGGATGTTCTGGAGACTCTCTTTGTCGCCGTTTTTGGGCAGCGGCGTTTTGGGCAACTTCCAGTAGCCACCCAACCAATCCTTGGCATCCAAGCAGTTCAAGCCGCAGCTTCATCTCAGCTATCATCAGCTAGCCAAAGGGCCTTGAAAGAGATGCATCCTCACAATCTCCAAACATCCCCACAAGTATGGAATGTTGCCACTCTTAATTCTTGATCTCCTAACATGCGTTTGCCAACAGCTAAAGCACAGGACTCCAGAGATTTATAAT
>VSDK01028869.1:407281-425856 GCA_009767595.1 Symbiodinium kawagutii
CGGTTCAGCTGCCAACACCCTTTAACATGATGGCTTTTTAGCGAATTGGGAGCACGTGAGTGGTGCATCCGACCACACTTGGCCGACTTCAAATGATAACGTGGGACTGTCACTGGATGCGCTCCATACATCCCTACATGTCGTGACTTTGTTGATTTCAACCATTGTTTTTGGTTACCATTCCCGTTTTTTTTGAGATCATTGGCGAGAATCCAGAACTCATAATGCTCAGTCCAGGGAACAACCCACGAGGAACAGAAACGCCTCCGACTAGACTGCTGGAGGATGAAGGCTCTCGCGGATCATTTTCATCTCATGGAGCAAGCTGTATTTACTATGATGCTCTAACAAATAGGCATGCAGGAAAACAACAGATTCCCTAACCAGCAACTGGCAGCAAATGCTGGGGCGCGGTGCATGACAAGTTTCGATCTCGAAGGGTTTCACCTGCAACTCTTCTTGGTATTTGCCTCAGCAAGGAAGGCCCCTCGCTGCACCGATCTATGCTGCAGGTTGGAACTGGTCCGAAAAACTGGTGGTTTGAAGGTGAAAAACACAGCAAGAACCTGGTCTAAACAGAGGAATCTCAACATATCTCAACATGTTACAGCTCGGAGCTGGTTCCATGGCTGGGAATCTGGTTGGTTGGAACTGGCTATCTGGTTGGAACTGGCAACCCCCAACATCCCAACATGGCCTCGGTCCTTGTAGCTTTCCCAGCCATCAATTGCACCCACCGGGGATCGCCCCGTGCCACCGTGTCGCTGGCCGCCTTACTGCGATGCAGTGCGAAGGCCACACGGAGCGTGCCATCGAAAAGCTCATCGCTGTCCTAGGCACCGAGACGTCTCTGAGACGGAGAAATCTTTTGAAATAATAGCTGTATAGTAATATAGTAGTAATATAGTAGTAATATAGTACTATATATAATGTTAGAGTAATAGTAATAGCTATTATTGAAAATCTGTTATAGTAGTAATGGAAGTAGCTTTGTAATAATGGAAGCTATTGATAGTAGTAGCTAGTATTAATCATGCAAGTATAGTAGCAATAGGTAAGTATTCCTGTATTGGCATGAAACGCTTAAAAAACAGTAATAGTTGTATATAATCATTATTAGATTCTCAAACAAAATTTACAATTTCTAAGAACTATTGATGACAATCCTGGAGCAACAATCCAATAGTGGCATCAACAAGCTTTTTGACATGTGGGTAGGTGATAACTCTACATCTTTGTCGGTGCACATGACTCCTGATCCAGAATTGAACCAAGTGAATATGCATCCCGGACTTGTTACAAAGTTCAATTACAGTCACAAACACATATGATGAGAATGCTGGATGCATACACCAACATGAACATGTTTCAGGCTTAGATCCAGTGTATTAGTTGCTCTAGCCTATTAGATGCTGTAGTTGTCTTCATCCAGTTGTTTTATTAGAACCAGTTTATTTGATGATTCAGAAGAAATTCGATCCTGTGTACTAAATGATTCAATTCACGATATCCATGTTCATGACATCCATGCTCGTGATATCCATGAGATGTTTCTTAGATTAGATGTTTCAGCATTGATTCTCTCATGCATTCTTAGCTACATGGCTGGTTTACTTTCATTGTTGTAACAAAAACCAATCATATCATCTTAGCATGCTTGGTTTAGATGAGTTTTCATATCAGTTGCGGACTCATTTGTTCCATGTCCTCAACCACCCATCGCAACCATAACGCAGTGCCGCGGCTGGCATCCGCACTGGTTCCAGCGGCTGAAGGGAATCTCTGCCAGGGCGCGGAATCTTTGGCCACGGGGATGGAGGAACAACACTTCCTAAGATATGCCAGCTGCCAATGGCTGGGAGATGATCAGCGAATGGTTAGTTCATGCTTAGTTGATGGGTAGTGAAGGGTCACTCAATGATCAGTCAATGGGCAGTTGATGGTTACGTACTTGATGATTAGTTGATGAGTTGTTGATGGCTCGTAAATGGGTAGTTAATGGTGAGTGAATGATTAGTCATGCGTTAAAGGCTAGCAAATGGGAAGTCAATGGTCATATAGTCTGTAATTGTAGCAAATAGCACCTGTGTTTGATTCCCACGAATGGTCTCAAACTGATTTGAAAGAAAATGGAATTTCCTCCTTAATGGTTACAGCTCAACCAAACTGACGGTTAATGGCACTATCCATGGGATTCAGTAACCATTAAACCAGGTTGTGAACTACCATCCATGGTTTGTCCATGGTTGACTAATGAATGATAACTAGTTGATTAATGTGGTTCATACCTTCACTGCTGTGGTTCCTCGGAAAACTGAGGGCTGATTCAATGTCAAGAGTGAATGCTTCCATTTTGTTATGCAATGCTTCCTCATGGATTTCAGGTAGGAAAAAATGCTTCGAGGATCTCAGAAAGTTGCTTCTGAAAACCCAAAGCCTGGAGAATATCACTTTGCTTCAGTACAGCTCTGCCCAGGTCTGTCCAAGATGCTTTGGACAGTAAAGTCATGTAAAGTCAGCGTGGTTATTGGTCACATTCCTCTCTTCATTTAATTATCGAGCTCAACAGGTCACAACGTTTCCAAATTCGGACAAAAATTGTTTCCAAAGTCCAAACCCTTCCATTATGTAGGGGGTTGAGTGTTTAAACAACACCCTTCCATGCCCGGAAAGTGTTGGCCTTGGGTCTCCAGTGGCGAGGATGACAGGACCACAAGGATCAGCCGTGGCATGATAAAGCACCAAGAAACAGCAAGAAAACGGTTGGAAGACGTTGGACGTTGGAAGTATACAACCACGGGCTAGCAAGCCACGCAACCTTTTTCGGCTTGCAGCTGAACCTCGGCCAAGGCTCTCTACCACAAAGAGCGGGCATTCATTGGCCCACCAGTGGTAGCACTGTTCTTCGATCAACGGCTTTTCCTGACAAAGGATGGATAGTTCATGATTCACTGGTTGGTGGCTTCAACCCTGATGAGCAACTTGTTGTCAACCAACCAACCGTTTGTTGATCTAGGGAAAGTACAACATGTTCAAAAATCAATCAACCAACCAATATATGTCCCAGCATGTCCCAGCGTGCACCCATTCTTGATTGACCACTTATGAACCATCAATGACTAACCACTAATTGATGGTAAACTGGTGGCTAATTCATGATTAATAGTGGCTAGTCGATGGTTCACAATTTTGCATCTGAGAGAGCCAAAGTTCCAGCTCTGACAGGCATTTCAGACCTTCCAATAAGTTATATAATTGAAGCACGGTTGTTTAGATCAGCAGTACAGTACTTGCTCTTGAGTGCAAGCAACCAACTGGTTGCGAAGGCTTCTTCTGACTGAGCACTCCACGTCCAGAACATACTAAATTCGAATCGTGCCTAGATGATCCTAGATGTTGATTGATCAGTAGGGAGCGTTTGATGCTGCTTCAGATTTCAATGTGTTATTTTTCAAGCCCATCTTGGTAAAATAATACACTCCGACTGAACGGCTTGATGCAAACAAAAATGCACCCAAACAACAAATATAACCACCAGCCACGACAAGAAATCAATCAAACAAAGACAACACGCACAACTCCAAGACAACAACAACAAAAATGATCAAAACAGCAAACACCATGACAACAACGACAACAACGACAGCAACAACGACAACAAAACAAACACCAGCAACAGCAGCAAAAGGATCTCGATCCGGACTAGTCGCCCGACGACCTTTGCACCTGACATGTCATGCAACTTTGCAACTATAGCACAGATCCTCAGAATAGGAAAGTGAAATGCCATTTGGCTGCCCATGAACGATCTATTCAATTCTATCCCCAAAGTTCCAAACGCTGTCGTAAGGTGGATTGTGGTATTCTACCTTTGTGAATAGCACAACTCTAGATTTAAATGGAAAGGCGCACGCATCGATTGCATAGCCCAAGCCCAATTGGTTGACTTGTTTGTCAGTACGCAGTCTGTGCATGATCTTGGTTGATAGTCTTGATTAAATACCAGCAGAGCCACATTGCTGATGGTTAAGAAACACCTCAAAAATGATGGGAAGATATTAAATAAAACACTAGTCTTTGCCACAAATGTAGTGGATATCGTGTCTAATCACCGGGGAGCAAGTGCTAGGAGGGAATTCCAACATGGCTGTAAGTCAACCGTGGTATGGTTGTTCATTGTTCCCCAATACCATGGATCGAAAATAACAATATCTAGTGATTGTTTAATCATATAGAATTCCACAATGATATACGAGCTTCCCTGACCAGTGATGGATGAACATCGCTGGACAATGCTTGGCAACGTTTGATATTGAGTGGCTATTCATCTCTCTTCTCTAGTGGCAGGTCAATGGTGAACCTGGCCACAAATACCCAACGCCACCCCCGGCGCGGACCCGGTCCTGTAACAAGTCTTTGCCTTGTCGCTTCTCATCCAGCCATTCTTCAAGGTTTTCCGGGGGAATCAACCTAGCCAGCGGCTTGAAGCACTGTTGTCAGTGGATGTTCATGAAGATGGATCTAGTCATAGTCCTTGGATGCCCGGTGTCATGTAAGGATTCCGTATGACTCAATGCATGTGTGTTTTGGCAGAAGAAAAAAGGCTATGGCTATGGATCAAACTCGTCTTTGTAGGGTAAATCAGTGGTCTGGACCAGGCAAGCTCGACATAACGATGATGAAACGAACATACTGGGGTACTTCCTAGGCAGACAAACAGAACTAGCAGTTGCTCTACAATCAATAATAATGTTTGATGGAGTCGACCATCTTTGACTGACTTTCTTCGATGGAGTCTACTAGTAGTTGATCTATCTTTGATCGTGACCATCTACAATCTTTGATGGATTCTTGTCATTAATTATCTTTGATGGAATCTAGTGATCAACCGTTGCCGATACCAGTCGATTGTGATAAGCTGCTTGACAGCCATAATGAAATCATGAGGTACCCCCTTTGGGAAAACTTCCTCACCTGTACGCCTCCGACATGGGTCACGTGATTCAAATTTCAAAAATCCAACCCCCTAAAAACCATCAAACTGTATGGTAGCATCTATTCTAAACCATCAAACGCCGAACCGCACCGCTGATCAAAATCGCCAACCATGAGCCATGCCAGCCGTGATTCACCAGCCGGACATCCTCACAGGTGGCGCCACCAGCGTTGCGCTGGCGGCGCAAGTCCAAGCAACAGCTTCCGCAAGACGCCATCGAGTTCGGTGTCGGTGACCTGAGCGTAGCCCTGGCAGCCCTGGCAGCCCTGGCAGCCCTGGCAGCCCTGGTAGGGTCATGATACTCAGGATTGCGCACGTAGGTAATATCAACAAATACAAATTCGTGGATATTCATGAAGTATGTGACCAACATCTGTGACACAAACTCAGCCCATGCCGGATTTGAGCGTGAAGTGCTTGAATGTTGAAAAAATGATCGTAGTTGAGGCACCAAATAACGGTGAATTAGTCCTGCCCTGATCACATGCGTTCCCATCTTTTCAATTCTCAAACTCATCGTTGTCTGGGTTTCATCAGCCTGCAACCAACATCATAGCCATTACCAACTAACCAACCAGGCAACGGTTAGTATACACCAAGTTGAGCCAAGTTGATGAGAAAGTCCTGTTACCTAACATGTATCTAATCATGTAGTTAAACAGTAGCCAACGCAACCAATCTAGTTAAGTAACATCTAACCATAGTTTGGCGCAGCTTATTAAATAACATCCAGTGCTAACATAACCAACCATTGTTATTCAATAACATCGAACAAGATAACCAACCACTGTCATCTATTGTTATCACAGAACTCCAGCTATGCTATTAACATACATCCTGACAACCATTGTTAACATAACCAACCAATAAAAATAACCAACCATTTAAAATCACATTTGAAACTCCAGCCATGCTATTAACATAACCAACCATTTAGAATAACACAAGCGACCATGATTATTCAATCACATCCTGGCAACCATTGTCATTCAATACCCAACCATTTGAAATAACCCACCCATTGTTGAACTCCTGCCAACCATCACCCACCCCGCCCAGCTACAGCATCACCAAGGCGCCACCACCACGCCGGCGCCGCGCGAGCGATTGCACAGCTTCAACACCACGGCGCCGCCGCTGCGGATCTCCAGGTCACGCAGGATGGAGCCTAGCGCAGAGCCGTGGCCACCGGGCAGTCCGTGGTGCGGATGGAGGCCGCGAACCCAGCTTGGTGACCAGCAAGCAAAGTGAGATTAGTAGATATTTGTGGATTAGTAGATAAATTTTACAACTTGTTGGAGATTCTGAAGTAAGAAGTGAGATTCCAAACTTGTGGTGGATTGGTATTATTTGTGGATTGCTTGTGAAACTGATTCAGGTAGACCTAAACGTTGCCAATTTGTGACAAAAACAAGGTCTGTGCTGCAGCAGGGGCTGAATTGTGTCACGTGTTTTTTCGGCACGCAAGCCTTGGGGATCGTAGAGTTTGTAAATGTATGCAAATGTTAAGTTTGGTCGTCCACCATCAATAGGTGCTCACTCTGGATGTGCAAATTCATCCTTGTCAGCCACATGGATGGCCATCTGTCTAATCCGGGCAAACACATAATCACCATTTGGATGTTTCTCAAAATAGGGGTACCCCGAAATCATCCATTGTTAACAATTTATATTAATAAACCAGCCATTTTTTGGGCTCCCTATGGCTTGAGAAACCACCATTTTGAGCCATTTGTTGGTCACCAGTCTCTATGGTGACCCACCTGTCCCAAAGCTGGGATCTCGCTGATGCGCCTGCCAAGGCCGGCGTGTAGCGCCGCTCATAGGCCACGGTGGGGGGTCTCAGCTGCGCAAAGCCCTCCTGAACAAACCTGGAGCGGCAGGGGGCCCCGGTGATGATCTGATGGTTGACCTATGGCTTTGACCTGTGGTTGACCTATGGCTTTGACCCATGGTTGACCTCTGGTTCATGGTCAGGTGGATGATTGTATAGTTGACCCAAGCCATCATAAGCAATGAGGATCATTAATCACCTGGGTTTCCATTTGCCAATGGTTGATGATTTAATGGTTGATCTAGGATGTGGCGGTGGCACATCCAATGGTGGTTTCTTGAGCCATAGGGGACCCAAGAAATGGTTGGCTTATTCCCAGAAATGGTGAATGAACTGGATGATAACTGGGGGCATGCCTATTTTGAGAAACCACATTATCAGCCCAGTGAATATTAGTCAATCATCGATTGGTTGATCCTTCATCAAAGTTGTCAATAACCCAATCGCACCAATTGCATATCTAATTGTTGATTATTTATTGTACCATGACTACCAGTACTTGCCATGAGCCGATGGATGAGATTGGATGGATCGATTTTCGAATGGGGTCTTGCCATCTAACAGGGTTATTGATCTATAGATGGTGATTAACGTATTCACCAACGAGCAACTAATCTATAGGTTGATCAACGGTTTTGTAATAGTAATTGTTGTTTATTTGCCATCTATTAATGGTTGATGATCTATTGATTATCTCTCTAATGACTGTTCACCCATTGTGGATTTAAGATTTATCATATGCATATGATCATTGATCACCCAGTGATTAAATGGTCAAGATGGTTGATTACCTCATGATTATTGACCACGCGTAATTATAACAATGGCCCAATAACATGATTGATTGCTAACAACATGAATCAAATGGGTGATGATTAGCCAATCTGATGGCTGCTGGATGAATTCCTACTTTATCCAAATGCAACCATTATTTTGCAAGCATTGTATTGACATAACATATTCATATTACCACCACAAAATCGGTGGTTGAATGGGGGGTTTGCCAATGGTGATTCACAGCCGGTAGTTGTATCTCCCAAGCGCGGGGTTATCTCATCAATGGGTGGGAACCAAAACGGGTCATTTATCGCTGGGTGGCGACCGGGTGGCTGGGAATAGGCTAGGATGTTCAGCAACAAACTTGCCTACTATCATCAATCACTTTTTTGTTTGTTCTCACAACATTAACCTCACACCATCTTATACATTGAACTCATACCATCTTATAGCATTGATCATTTTGTTGTTCAACCACTGATGGAGCAATTGCGATTGGATTTCTTCTCAACAGATATTCTTATATACCAGTCACTGCTGAGGCCAAAGTTCTGGAATCTTCAATCCAGCTGCTTACAAGCGGTCTCTCAAAAAACGGAAAACATGCGCTCTGAATCTATCGATTTAGATGCCTTGCAGGAGTCGAAGATCCACAAATCACTTTGAATTTGGTACAGGAGTTCAGTGCAAATGTCTCGACGCAATGCATCCAAGGATCATGTCATGGGTGAACTTCTTGTTCTCCGTCATGACCGCACGTTTGATGGGCGCACGAACCATGCAGTACCTGCTGCAGTGAAACGAAAACCCAAACAAAAAAATATCAGGCCCCGAAAAGCCGTCAGATGACGTGAAACCTCAGAGTCGTGATTCTGTTTGGCCATCATATCAAGGTGGATTGGTTGGCTAGATATCAACCATGACTGTTAGCTGTATCACAGGTATTTGCTAGTCATATGACCACTGTTGGACAGTTGCACCATGTTACTATTGGTTTGTTTTCCACTCTGTTTCGCTGGGTCCAGCACGATACATGTGGGTTTGTCCAAAAATGGTGTACCGCTATAGTTGGTTGGTTTCCTATTAGTAATGGTTATAATTGGATGGTTGGTAGAGATGCCCCCATGGCTATGGACAAACCAATGTCCTTGAATGATGGGACTGTTGGGCATCTGGTGCCATTAGTTGTTGGTGGTTGGTTGTCATCAATGACCATCACGTGGTTGTTGGATGAGTCAACAAACACCAAGTTGTTGGTTGGTATCATGATACCCTTGTCAGATGGCCGTGTAATTGCTGATATTGATCAATCCATCAATCCATCCATCCATCAATCAATCAATCAAACCAAACCCAACCAACCAATCAACCTACAGAACTACCTACCTACCTACCTACCTAGCTACCAATTAACCAACCACGACGAAGCCTCCCAGCCGCCTCGAGTCAAACTTCTCCTTGATGTATCTGCCATGATGCGAAAACCGCGAGCTGCGGCCATCACCCAGCTCCAACACGCGGATCCGTTGGTTCTTGGGACTTCGTGGGTCGTATTTGATGTCGCAAATGCCCCAGAAGTTCACCTTAGGAACCAGCAGGTCAGCCTGGTGAATCCTAAGGTGAGCACAACCAGCAGGCAAGTGGACTCAACAACTGAGCCATGGGGCGAGAACCTTTACCAGGCCGGTGAGGGGCTTCACCGGCTAAGCGCCGGAAAGGGTTGAAGTAAGCTGAGGTGGTCACGGTGTTTCACTGTCTTGACTCAGCAATAAGCGAAAACTGCTGATCGGCAGCCTTTTCGCATGTAGATCCAGCCTTTTCGCATGTAATTAATTAAATCATAAGGGCATAGTTCTATCACTATCATTCCTGCAACGTGAGTTTCTCAGCAAGAGTTCACCAAAATTTTGGGGCGGGTCAAACCACTATGCAAAGGAGACACAGGGTTGCCCACCAATGATGTTTCCCCGAGGTTCTAGTGACCCTCCCACCCAAAGACTTTGATTTGTGATTGGGGTGAACCCCAAAAAATTGTGATTTTAGTCATTTAGTTTGTGGTGTACCTTGTGATTGGCTATAGGGCTATGAAGCACCCCAAAGATTGGCAGTCTCTCTGCTTAAAAATGACAATGTCTGTGATGTCCGTGTAGACAAACGCGCAATGTGGATAATTTGATGGTACATGCTTGACAAACATGGCTATGGATCAAAACCCTGTAGCCCTGGTTCCCCATCTGGTTCCCGATCATGAACCATTCTTTTCCCTGGTATTGTTGGTGACTATCCCCCATTACTTGGTTGATTCATATTGACCCATAGCCACATGGCAATGTTGGAGAGATATGATGTAATGCCTATGACTGATTCCAAGGCTGTGATGCTTGCCGATGTCCATGGTGTCCGTAGCTTTATCCAGCTCCAATCAATTCACCAGTACCGGTGGCCGGTAGACATTAACCAGGATAAGCACAATGCTACCAGTAATCACTTTGTCCATAACCTTCACTCACCATCACAATATTACCCGTCAATGAATCATAACTGTCTTAGCAATGACTCCTAACCATCATCAACCATCAATAAGTATTATATATCAGCCAAGACGAAACATTGCGAAGCATGGCCATTAGAAATTCTATGAACTAGCCATTACCCAGTGTGAACAATGGCTATCATCTACCATAACTGGTGAGTTCGGGGACTGGGGGCCGTTCCCGGGCAGGATACCCCGAAGGGCTCCGCTCATCGCTCCCCTTCTACTCCCAGGGTTGTGCCAAAGGGCCGAGATCAGCTCGCCATGAGCCAACTTGGCACAACCTGTGGCAGTGGCCCCTGGTCTCACGAGCCCCCGGTGAATGGTTGGTCATGGCAGCACCTGGGATGCTCAATCATGGTAAGGAAGACGCACATGGCTAGGTATGGAGGTGAGGAGATTTGCAAAAGTTTGATCTTACAGCATGATGTTAGAGCATTGCTTTGCAGCTTGGTGCAAATTGAAAAGCGTAAACATCTTGGTTGGAGAAGGTTGGGGTATTGATCACCACCACATGGCAACTTGGTCCAATGGAGGAACGATATCACGGGAATAATAAACCCTTTTGGGTCAGTCGGTCATGACAACCATAATGAAAGCAGGTAGATCCGGTAGAAAATTGTCGTGCCTGAATTTCTTTTGCTAGAGGACCAGGTGTGTTGGCTAGTCTTTATGCAAAGTCCTCCAGTTCTTGAAAGGCTTTCACTAAAGATTCACCCCAACATGTCTAAATCTATACTGACGGACTCAAAGTTAGAATGTGCATTTGGAAAACCACCATGTCAAATTTTGGAATCCGACACACGGCGGGAGACATTCTAACTCTATACCCCCCAAAACAGATTGTATCATGACAGTTAGAATGCTCTGTGGGAACCTTCGATTCGAACCCCCTGCGGCCTAAAAAACCTGAAAAATACAGCGCATGTATGCAATTGCCAAACACAATTAGAATGTGCAGTTGCCCCATCCTACAAACGGATATGAGCGGTAACATTCCGACTCCGGCTGTAGATTGGCTGGCTTGCCCACCAAATCATGCCAATTTATCATGATTTAGATCCCCAAATAACAGTCATTAATCATCATATATATGT
This sequence comes from Symbiodinium kawagutii, assembly GCA_009767595.1. Classification (NCBI taxonomy): domain Eukaryota; class Dinophyceae; order Suessiales; family Symbiodiniaceae; genus Symbiodinium; species Symbiodinium kawagutii. The sequence goes on from VSDK01028869.1 coordinate 418,519, forward strand.
GGACATTTTTTCTATATATACTATATATAGGTGCAATAGGTAGATGGCATGTATACATAGACCTATATTTATTCAACGTACCTTTTGATTTTTGTCAAAACAAAGGAAACTTCAAGATTTCCTCGCTCCCGTGTCTGGCCCAAAGCCCGATTCTCAATGATCAGCCGGAACAACATACATTTGTGCATTTGTTGCAAGAATTGAACTAAGTGTTGTCTTACGGAATATTGTCAACGAATGCCACCATCAGATTTCCGAACTATGGGTTGACGCGAACAGGGATGAGGGCATTCTAACTGTATGCCAAGCAAACCAGTTTGGCACCGCGATTTCCATGGAGAATCTCAAAGGAGCGCTCTTGCAAGCAGCACCGCCAGGTGGGAATCGAAAGAAACCGGGGGTGGGTTCGATATGTTTCTAAATGTTTCAATGCCATGCGCATGCGCAATAGCTGGTGGAAGACAAAGATTCAAACTTGCAGGTGCTGAATCGTGGGAATGCAAGATGGTTCCTGTCCCTCCACCGGAAGATCCTCCCCTGGAAGATCCTCCCCCGGAGAATGAGGAGGATGAGAATTTGAAGGTGCAAGTTGAGCCTGCTGCTGGTTCCACCAACGAACCCGTGGCAGCAACTTCGATCAGTGAAGCACCCGCAGAAGCAGAATCGAGTTCACAAGCACCGCCTTTGCCAGCTGGCATCAAGGAGTTCAAAAGCTCGTGCCTTTACATGGAGTAGGAACCTTTTTCTTGTATCATGCGCTTGTTTTGATAGAACGGCCGGGAATAGGTGTGGGTTCGCTCCCTTTTTTCACTCTTCGAACGCCTCTCTTGCAAAATGTGTGCATATATGAGCACGCCTATATACGTATATATATATATATATATATACATATATGTAATATATATGTATTTTCTTTATGTATTCATATCTTTGTATTTTTAGTTATTTGTTCATTCATTTATTTATTTATTGTATTCTGTTTTTCAAATATGAATTTATATGTGCCTAAAATAGAATGCTATAATTACATATTTACGTACCCCAAAGGGTGCAATGCACAGGTTCCAAGTTCGCGTTGATGGTCGTGTCAGAATCTTCCAAGTGAAGCTTTATGGGGAAAAGGCCGCAGCACGAGTGGCGGCATGCACTTACCAGAGCCGGACTTCTTCGATGCTGACCAAGTTCGATGTCTTGAAGGGTCAGGAAATGGGTTCGAAACCAAAAACATAAGTTTTGGGGGAGGCATTCTAACTGCTAAATCGAAAATATGTTTTAAGGACATACTACAGTTCTGTGCCAACCCCTGAGAGGACCGGACGCAATGGTTGGTTGAGGAGAAGCTTGAGTTGAAGGGGAAATCGATTTCCGAGAAGAAAATGCACTTGCTACAGCTCTGTGCTGACAGCAAAGTAGGCTTGTGTTGATTGACATTGGGTGCGTTTTTTTGATGAAAATTACTATATCAATGAGATTTAGAATTGGTTTATCTTCCATTTTTGACCCAAAACTTCACCTTGATGAGGCTGTATTGAGGACGCTATCCTGTCCGCTTTGGTGCCTACTGACCGTGGATCCCTTAAGCTATGCTCTGATGGCGCCTACCATGCCACCTTTAACACCGGGCAAGAAGTCATCAGCAAGTCTTTTCCGCAACTAGCCCAAGGCATCAATTGGCTGGCTCGAACTGCAGGGGGGTTAATCAACCCCGGGCAGGGTCTGCGAGGATTGCGTCATAGTACCCCTTCGGATGAGGCTGGGCCAATGCATATATATCCTTGGTATATAAATATAAAATATATGTCATATCTATATATATATCTTCGTGGGCAACATGTTTGTTGAGGAGGAGACGGTTTTATACCATGCGTATCCATGCATTGAAAAATCTACAATATAATTGTGCACAAGGAGGGATGTTGATGATGTACTTTGCATCTTGATTCACACTTATATGCTTACAATGCCGATGTCTTCGTGTCTATAGTTCTTTACATCTATTATCATTTCCATGTATCTGCGAACAAACAATAGTATTTACAAGGTCAGAAGGCATTCTAACTGTGTGGCCCCTTGAGCGCCTTTCGAAGGCTACAGTGAAGGCCCAGCACTTTGCGCAAACAAGCGGGACCTCTGCAACACAGCTAGTGGAGTTGGGGGCCTCTGGAGCAGAAAGTCTGGTGGAAGGCACTGACATCACGGCGAGCATTCTTAAACCTCCCAAGCCATCAAAACCGGAGTTTCCGCCGTCCACGCATCAATTTCAGAAATCTGCCTTGATCTCATTCCAGACATGGACAATGAGGGCTCCAGGCATCATTGGGTTGATACTTGGATGCGAGATCAAAAAAAAACTGGTCGGCTACAGCCTGGTAGTCGGGAGAACACTCCAAGAACTATTGGAAGAAGAGAAAATCCAGTTTGTATGCAATGTATCGAACCTTCAAGTTTTTGGGGTGATCCGTGCCGGGCACTCTGCGGACACTGATGACAAAGAGCAGTTGCTGAAAGAAATTCTGATGACGCGGGAGAAATATGGTTCTTCTTCTGTCGGAGTCATGGCAACTTGGCTGCCACTGGATTGGCAACTAAGGGGCATTCTAACTGTACACGTCTGAAAGCGTGGATAGGCTCATGGAAGCAGGTGCAAAAACACACATTCATTTATATAAACAAGTATATATATATATAGAGATAAATGCAAAGCTATGTATAAATGTATATGTGCATAAATAGATATCTGTGCTAGAAATATATTTAAATAAGTATATATTTGTATAGATATAGATATATTCAGGTATATATTTGCTTTTATACAAATATACATGGACAAACTGATGCCAGTTATCAGGTTACACATACGGTGGCTGAGGTTCATCCTGAAGACCCTGGGTCTATGGCAGTACTGGAGGCTCAAACTGAGGGCGGCAGCTGGTTTCTCCAGTCTACAACTCCAGGGTGGGCATATCCCCGTAACCAGAAGTTAGGAAGCTTGTGCTGGCGCCAAGATCTTTTGAAATCAAACAGGGAGAGGCTCTACGAGAAGATTGTGAATGCCCTCCTGACAAAACCAAAGGTTGATTCAGGACGTCCTCGATTTCCTTTCCGTGTCATCAAAGTCCCAGCGGATGGTCGCTGTGGCTGGAGATCGCTTCTGGCATGCAGCGATATAGATGCATTTGAAAGAGTCCCACGGATTCTTGTACGCAAATATTTATATATATATATAAATATATATATTTATTTATTTATTTATTTATTGTTTTTCTTTCTCTCTACCTCTCTCTCTCCCTCTCTCTCCCTCTCTCCCCCTCTCTCTCCCTCCCCCCAGAAGACCAAAAAAGGGAATTATATCCATGTGCTGTGCGGTTGTTTTGTGCAAGATGTTTGTGACTTTGGCCCAGCCCTAGGAACGAAGCAAGCTACCCTGTCAACCATCGGCAGAACAAGTGCGAAGAGCAAGAGGCAAAGGAACTATGTATGGCAGTTTGCTCCTTGGCTTTCGCAGCGCCCTGTCCACGCAGAAATGTTGAAATATGCTGGCATGAATGCTTGCATATATATATATATTATTATTATATATATTATATAAAAATGCGCTATGTACATACACACTTGAAATATATGTGTATTTGTGCATGTGTGCGTGTGTGCATGTGCGCATCTATGTTGATTATTTTGCTGCATTCTAACTGTTTAGGGTCATTTTTTGAAGTGGCCTTGCCCAACCAGGCGAACTTGCAGAGAAGAAGTACCCAAGCTTTCATTCGAGCATTGCCAGGGTGAAGCAAAACCCTTCATTCGAAGTTCAAGACTTGCTGTGGATAGCGCCTGCCATGGAAATCGGCATCAGGCTCTCCATTTGTGAGCAAGTACAGCTAACACAAATGGATCTGCCCTGGATTGGGACTGAGACCCGGTTTGGAGATGGACCAGTCAAAGCTCACTTGTACTTTTCCTGGGCAACGCCCGAAGTAGGAATTCGGCTATTTGGTCATTACGACGTCCTGGTCCCCGCCGACAAGCCTCTCTTCAACAAGATGCTGGTTGCAGATGCCATTCGGCGGATGTGAAGATGCCATTGTACTGACACAAGCAAAAAGAGCATGTAAATGCAATATCGTTCAACCTTTTCCACTTTTCCTCATCTATTTACAAATAATAAATGAATATATCAATATTTTTTTGCATATGTGAATATTTATCAAAATGCGACATGTTGAAATCCAAGCAATGAAACGCAAAGGATTTTCTGCACCCTGAGCACCCCTTGCAAACCAACTTGCAAGGTCAATGTGCCTAGTCCGCCCTGGAACCTTCGTCCTGTCCCGGATGTTCTGGCAGAGAAGGGGGAGGCTTGATGGAAACGGGTGATTGAAAACAAAAGCCCTGAAGGGATGTGATCTCAACGGTATATATATATATATCTTTATTTATTGAAAGATTTCAAATATATATAAAAGGTTTTGGAAACATATGCAATCATGGATTTCATTATTTTCGCGGCGCGACTGTATTCAAATCATGGCTTTGGGTCTAACGCCAGTGCCAGGAGCAAAGCGAGGAGAAGTTGCCAAATGAAGAGCTGGATGGCGCTGGTGCAGATGCTGTTGTGAAGGCATCTGAGGAGCTACCGGGTGGGACAGGATGTGATTGCAACCATAGAGTTAGAATGCCCTCATGGGACACCTAATGGATATCAGCTCCATGCCTGTACAATCTATACATACCCATTTGATATTGTAGACGTATATTTGAATATATATATATACATAAATATATATATATGTACATTTATCCAATCACTTGCATGGCAAACAATCAAAAAGTAACTACAATAATAAGTATGGTGGTTTAAAACTGTTTATATATCTAAATATGTGCAAGACTGTATTCTCTTGATACCCCCTGAGATCGTGAGGGTGGATGATAGCATGGATGCACATGCCAGGAGCAAAGCGAGGAGAAGTTGCCAAATGAAGAGCCGGCTGGTGCTGCTACGGATGCTGTTGTGAAGGCATCTGAGGAGCTACTGGGTGGGACAGGATGTGATTTCAACCATAGAGTTAGAATGCCCCCATGGGACCCCTTTTGAATATCAGCTCCATGGAAGTACAATCTATACATACCGATATGATATGGTAGACGTATATTTGAATATACATACATATATAGATGTATATACATGTATCCAATCATTTACATGACAAACAATCAAAAAGTAACTACAATAATAAGTATGGTGGTTTAAAACTGTTTATATATCTAAATATGTGCAAGACTGTATTCTCTTGATACCCCCTGAGATCGTGAGGGTGGATGATAGCATGGATGCACATGCCAGGAGCAAAGCGAAGAGAAGTTGCCAAATGAAGAGCTGGATGGTGCTGCTACGGATGCTGTTGTGAAGGCATCTGAGGAGCTACGGGGTGGGACAGGATGTGATTTCAAGCATAGAGTTAGAATGCCCCCATGGGACCCCTTTTGAATATCAGCTCCATGCAAGTACAATCTATACGTACCCATTTGATATTGTAGACGTATATTTGAATATATATACATATATAGATGTATATACATTTATCCAATCATTTACATGGCAAACAATCAAAAAGTATCAGTATATATAACTACAAAAACTATGGTGGTTCAAAACTGCTTATAAATCTTTATCTGTGCAAGACTGTATTCTCTTGATACCCCCTGAGATCGTGAGGGTGGATGATAGCGTGGACGCACATGCCAGGAGCAAAGCGAGGAGAAGTTGCCAAATGAAGAGCCGGCTGGTGCTGCTACGGATGCTGTTGTGAAGGCATCTGAGGAGCTACGGGGTGGGACAGGATGTGATTTCAACCATCGAGTCAGAATGCCCCCATGGGACACCTATTGGCTATCAGCTAAGTGCATGTACAATCTATACATACCGATTTGATATTGTAGACGTATATTTGAATATACATATACATAAATAGATGTACATTTATCCAATCATTTGAATGGCAAACAATCAAAAAGTAACTACAATAATAAGTATGGTGGTTTAAAACTGTTTATATATCTAAATATGTGCAAGACTGTATTCTCTTGATACCCCCTGAGATCGTGAGGGTGGATGATAGCATGGATGCACATGCCAGGAGCAAAGCGAAGAGAAGTTGCCAAATGAAGAGCTGGATGGTGCTGCTACGGATGCTGTTGTGAAGGCATCTGAGGAGCTACTGGGTGGGACAGGATGTAATTGCAACCATAGAGGTAGAACGCCCCCATGGGACCCTTTTTGAATATCAGCTCCATGGAAGTACAATCTATACGTACCCATTTGATATTGTAGACGTATATTTGAATATATATATATATATACATATATATGTACATTTGTCCAATCACTTGCATGACAAACAATCAAAAAGTAACTACAATAACTATGGTGGTTTAAAACTGTTTATAAATCTAAATATGTGCAAGACTGTATTCTCTTGATACCCCCTGAGATCGTGAGGGTGGATGATAGCATGGATGCACATGCCAGGAGCAAAGCGAGGAGAAGTTGCCAAATGAAGAGCCGGCTGGCGCTGCTACGGATGCTGTTGTGAAGGCATCTGAGGAGCTACGGGGTGGGACAGGATGTGATTTCAACCATAGAGTTAGAATGCCCCCATGGGACCCCTTTTGAATATCAGCTCCATGCAAGTACAATCTATACGTACCCATTTGATATTGTAAACGTGTATATATTTGAATATACATATCCAATCACTTGCATGGCAAACAATCAAAAAGTAACTACAATAACTATGGTGGTTTAAAACTGTTTATAAATCTAAATATGCGCAAGACTGTATTCTCTCGATACCCCCTGAGATCGTGAGGGTGGATGATAGCATGGATGCACATGCCAGGAGCAAAGCGAAGAGAAGTTGCCAAATGAAGAGCTGGTTGATCCTGCTGCGGATGCTGTTGTGGAGGCATCTGAGGAGCTACCGGGTGGGACAGGATGTGATTGCAACCATAGAGGTAGAACGCCCCCATGGGACACCTATTGAATATGTATGTTTATTTCTATAGGTCTATATATATATATATATATTATAGCTCCATGCAAGTACAATCTATACGTACCCATTTGATATTGTAAACGTGTATATAATTGAATATACATAAATAGATGTACATTTATCCAATCATTTGCATGGCAAACAATCAAAAAGTAACTACAATAACTATGGTGGTTTAAAACTGTTTATATATCTATATGTGTGCAAGACTGTATTCTCTCGATACCCCCTGAGATCGCGAGGGTGGATGATAGCATGGATGCACATGCCAGGAGCAAAGCGAGGA
>VSDK01028876.1:0-13431 GCA_009767595.1 Symbiodinium kawagutii
CTTCGTGATGTAGTTGCTCCATGTTGGTGATTCTCTCATTTGCCGCCACTAGCTCGTGCTGTACTTTCAGTGCGTAGCTAACAGCAGCCTCTTCACGTTGTGCCATCTCCGCTTTCTGCCTTGCCTCTTCCATGATCATCTCTTGACCTCTGGTGTAGATGTGTTTCGCGAGCGATGCTTGATCATCTCGTTTTCGTTCCATCTGTTGGTAGGCTTGAGCTGCTCCTTCGTTCTCGATAATGTTGAAGCAGAGATAACATGTAGTCCCTTTCCGCATTCCGTTCTTCTTCATACATCCGGACTCCAGTTTCCACTTCGTTCTTGTAGCTGGCAAATTCTGCATGATGATGTGCTATCTCTCTCATGTGATTCCGTTCGGTTTCCATAGTGTGGACTTCCAAGTTGCTGATCTTAGTTTCCATTTCTTGGTTGGCGATCAATGCTTTCCTCAGTGATTCATCCACATCTTGAATGGCGAGCATACGCTCTCGGTCTTCAATAGCGATGGTCCTCTGTCCGACATTGCGAAGATGGACATCTCCGCGGGTCTTGTCATGATCACGCCTCACTCTTCTCCCAGGCGTGGCTGCCCTTGATGGAGGGGAACCCACACTCGTCGTTGACCTCCGGGTGGGAGTACGCACTCTTGCAGATGCTGCCCCAGAGGGGACGCTCGGCATTTCACTTGGTATTTCCCAACCGGCAGTCTGACTTGTCAACACGGTTCCATCTCCAGGGCTCTCATTGCTCGCTGACGCAACTTCCATAGATCCTGTCGCAGCTACTGCAACGACTCTGTCGCTTTGCAGTGATATCCCAGATAGGTCTCCTCCTGACTCTGCCATGGCGATCAACGTGAGCCGTTACGGCTGATAACCTGTTATTCGAAAGGTGCCTGCGAAGCAGAACCTTGAATCGTAGATTACAATCACCAGGAAGATTCCAACTGTTAATCACAACGAAGCGACCGCGTGGACCATTTTGCGCGTTCACAGCAACGAGTATGTCTTGAGCCAAAGTACAGTAATATACATGTGGCTCACACTGCAGTCCTATTCACAATCATTAACATCCCTCAACCACCATAAGGATCCACCAACTACCATTAACGATGGCGAAAAATGTTTTCTCCGTTGGCAGCCCATGGGAACTGCAACTCACAGCCCGCACGGTGCCGTGTCTAGTTCGATGCTCTCGGCCGGAAGCGCCAAGAAGGCCTTCTCAGCAACCTCCGACAGATGCAACGAAGCATTGCAAGAGTCAGTAGTTACTATTCTTCGGTACCTAAGAATGGTATCATATATGATGATGGCTAATTATAGTACAATATAGTAAGATATTGATTTATCATATATGATGGTTAAAGAATAGTATCATATACTTGCCTAATGACAGTAGGATATTGATTCATTACCATTTTATAGAGTTGGTCGCCTGGTGGCTAATAGTACAAGAATTCTTCTCTTCTCTAGTGCCATCACCCCAAGGCCCTCTCTGAGGGTATAATTATGGTATTACTACCATTTTTTAATTGTACAATGGGTACAACAGCAGTCATGGTATACTGGGTGTAATGGTAATAGTGGTATACCGTTGATAACGTTACCATTCCTAGTTAGTGGTTACATGGCTAATAATGGTACTACGATTTGCCTAGGTAATGATGCAACTACCTATGGTTGATGGTACTGGTCATCATTACCTAGGGAATAGGAATATCATTCTTCGTAGGTAATATGACCAAAGGTCATGAGAACCAACCATAAACTCATGGTCTAGGAATGTTTTGGAAATTTATTGATTTTGGGAGATTAATAGACTCACGAGATAACCCGGATATCTATTAAAACCGCTGAGTGATATAACCTATGGGTAATGTTAGCCAGTGGGTGATTTAACCAATGGGGAATCATACCCATGGGTAGGCATTGCAGTCTCAGAATCTCAATGGCCACTGGAAGCCCAAGCTATTAAAGGGGTAGCAACAATGCGTGATGTAACCATTAGAAATAAAAACCACTGGTTGTACTTACAATCATAACAATTGGCAGTCACTGGCCACCACACAAGTTTGACTGGCGGCCTGTCGCTGTTCAGTTTATACGTGCTATCCTATCTTTCGCCCTGGTGGTCATGATGATGTTGGTCAATATTGATACCATCATTTTTGGAACCACCATCATTGCAATCATCATCACCACAACCCGTTACCAACAGGATCTGGATTGTCACCGTCACAATGCTCAATCATCAATGTCATCCATCACTCATGTCATGTCATGTCATGAGAGCCACCAACAAGAAGGATATCCTAACTAAGAACAAATACCCACCATCACGCACCAATAACTGAACATCATCCCTGGGGACATAGGTTTTGGGTTCACCAAGGTCACAATAAATGGAAAAGATTAAGAACAAGCAGCAAAACGGTGGGCCACAACTCTAAATTCCTCTAATCAATCATGGGTTTGGCACTAGCCATAAACTTCGCGCACGAATCCCCAATGATGGGTTTCGTCCCCCAAGGCGTTGCATCATCCCAAGCGTCCCACGAGTCCCAACCTCCTTGGAGCTGAACAACACCTCCGCGCCGCGCAGGCGCGCGTTGAAGCTGGAAGCGGCCTTCATCTGGAAGCCTTCCATGGCACCTGACACCTGGTGCTCCCGCGACGGCGGGCTTAGCTTGACGCTTGGAACGGGGAACTGCGCGTAACGCGATCTTCCATGCACAAATATCGAAGGTTTGTTAAAGACAAAGGGGCTGCGACTATAGATCTTCAAGCACGCCGAACCCAGGAAAACCGGCTGCTTGCGTCAACCAATGCTGCGGGAAACGATGAGTGAAAATAGAGAGAGAAGCAGCCCAACAAACGCTGGCAATCACGCGACTGGAGCGCAGCCGAAAAGTTCGAAAGGGCGAAAGTGACTGCGAGATTGATTGCTTTGGCCTTGCGTGAAGACCGCTCATCACCTCAACAAAACAGACCTCCAAAGATACTCATCCAAATCCACTGACGTCAGACTGCGGCACCTTCACACTTCACATTGATCTGCACAGTGTGCATGCACAGTGTCTTCCGGGATCTGGCCCTTTGCTTTCGCTGAAAAACTCCACGTCTGCGCATTTGTTAAGAATCACTCAAGGATTTTCATTTGCTTTGATTTCCTTTGATAATTGCAAGCTATAATGTACACACATTACTCATGGACTTTGTTTCATGCACCATCTTTACCCCTGGCGCGAGTCTATCACACATTCACGTGCCTACTTCTATCATGTTTCCACGATGATGGTTGCGCATCTAAAAGGTTCTGAATGATCTAGCATTGGGTATAGACATCCAAATGACACGTGTATTGAAGGAAACCCTCTGGCAAACCAATCTGGAAGACTAGAAACAACGGCTTGTAAGTGAACCATCTATAAATGCTTGATTTAATGGAACATGGCTATTCCTACCAGTTGAACCATCGCCAAATGCTGGATTTTTCATGCAACGTTACCAGCACTAATCCTGGCGCATAGTGGCTCTCCACGATCACGGCTACAACATCCGCCCCATCGGCGCAGCCTCCATGTGGGAAACCCGGCAGCAAAGCACCGTCGCGGCATAGGTTTTTCACATGTTTTCACTGGTCGCGTGGTGGTTTTCTTTTTATAGAGGGTTAATACATGTTAATATTGAGTGATTTGGGGGTCCCCTCCGGAGAAACACCCGTGTGAACATGCGAAATCGTGGCTTTTCCCTCACTGGACAAAGGTTGTATGCGCGGGTCTTATTTGACCAAGTACCAGCATTTTGCTAAAAACGCCGTGTTCGGTAAAGTAAGTGGTAAACCAAAATCCTGATCATACGACCATATCTCTCTCTATGCATTTTGAAGGGTTAGGTCAGCATCCTACGATAGGATATTGGTATGTGGTTTTGCCAGCGTCATCTTGGTGGTGCCCAACATTGCGCTCAATAAAGAATAGTTCCGTCGGGGTATGAACGACAAAGAATGGATATAGTCAAACCCATCAGGTTGATTTGGTCGGGTGCTGAACAATGACGCCTGTGCTGTATCATATTGTCTCAAAATATATCAAATGCATTTTGGTTGTGGTAAGTAAGTGGTTTGTCTACATCACTGTATGCCGATATCGCATTGGATAAATGCTTCACAACCAGCCCGAAAGCTACACCCCTAGAGGCTGAATGATTCCAGCATGAAAATTCCTATGGGAAGAACGTCATTTTCTCTCCACTTTTGTTTCAAGTTTGTTGGTTCCATGAAGCGTTTGTCACACGGTTCTGGGTTTTATGTTGGGTACACACACAATCTTTGCAAATATTATCGCACATTCATTCGTAGCCATCGGTCTGAAATCTATAGCTTCACAATGCTCAGGCTACATGCCAGAAGGTGCTTTACGACAACCAATGTTTCCAACTTCAAAAACAAACAAAAACAAGGCCAAAAGGAGGTTCAAAAACCTCGAGCCCATCAAGAGAGGCAAGAAGAACTCCGCAGGCGAAGCAACGACATAGAAAGAGAACGAGAAAACCCAGCAGCAAAACTCACAGAACTTTCAGGACCCCCCAAGACCAGTAGGATCTGCAGAACCTGAAGAAACAAGCGAGCCCACAGGACACTAGGCAGGAGGAGGCAGGTTGCACCAAAGATGGCTGCATCAAGATTGGGGTCCCCAAGCTGAACGCCACCTTTCGTATAACAAAATTCCTGCCACATACATGGCTGAACTCAAGTTAAACATGAGATGCATGATTGCAATGCCAACATATGCCAACAAGCATGATAGCATGCAAATCACTAGAGTCACTAGAGTTCCCATGCATCTTGGTAAAAGGATGTAAAATGTAAAAGGTAGCTCACAAAAAAATACCACGAAGTCTTTCAGCTGTAAGAGCCACTTCCCCACCTACATACGACAATAAGTGAGAAAAGGGGCTTCGTGATCCTGCATGAAAATCCCAAAACGAAGAAATGAGCGAGTTGCTAAACCCAAGCTGGATGTAGTTGGATGTAGTTCGCCCTGAGCTTCAGAAAATTTCTCCCGGAACTGGATACAACAAAAAGGAAAAACGCACCATTTTTCATATTTTTTTCCATCGCCGTCTCAGGGAGTTCAGCAGGGGCGGGAATATATTTAAGACCCGGATCCGGAACAGCTACTGGGCATGTGACCTCTGTAGAATTCTGGGCCACACCATGGCCAACAGCTCAACTCTATAGAATCATGAGCTTAGAGGCCCTCAATCATGATCTCACGTCAGGATGACCCGAGTCTCTAAGGAATAGGCCATCATGGCTACCCGGCTACCCGAAAGTTCATGACTCCATGACTTGTCAACTGATTTTGCCAGCAAGCTGATGAAAACCACGACGCGTATCACAAATTTACATAAATTTACTACTGTACAATATCTCTGTTCCATCTTGTTCACAGCACCTCAATGCACCCAAACAACAAAACCTCATCCTCCCACTTAAACTGGGTCGAATCGCAAAACGCCATCCACAACAGGCAGTACCAACCAACATGAATCCAAAAGCCATGCGCAATCCTAAAATTGTCCCATGGTCAATCGAAATGAAAACTAATGCACATCGTCGTAGATTTTCGGACGGAACGGCAATCGACCGAAATGATTCCGTAAATGAAAGAATCAATAAGCACTCCCTAGTCGGTTCCATGACGCGTGTGCACTATCAATGTCGCCAATTTACCTGGGGTTGTGTTGCGAGTCAACTGCTTGAGCCAGTGATTGCTAGTCTTGTCTTATCACTATACTGTATACCCATCGTTCTGTTTGATGCAAGCATAGTATACAAAGATCTATGACACAAGATGTGACGATAGCACGGACTGGACTTCTCGTGCCACGGTCTGATGTGCAAAATTAATCAAACAAACTATTCCACTTAATGAGTAATGCTAAACAAATGCCAAATATGAGTGGCCCGTCTACATATATACATCAATACATGAATGGAATCCGATTGGGACTCTTGGATCGGTCAAATGCCTGGGGGGTTATTTTGTTGGTTGGTTGGCTCACAGTGCCTTACTCACCGCCGACCGTTTCGTTTCGAGATGGCACTTCATGGTGCTGGGACTCTAACTTAACTTGGAACTCTGCTAGGCACAGCAATTTCTCCGATCCGTCTGTCCCAAAGGAACCTGTGTTTCTAGGACAGCTAGGTGTCCTCATTCTACAGGGAGGTTTGGCAGGGGTATCTTCTTAACCTGCTGGTTGACCAACCAACCTGTATTCGCTGTCAGCTCGTCAGCTCTGATCCAAGTCGGACAAGGGCCACTACCCTTTTTGCCATCGGCAGTTGTTGGTTTGGATGAAGTGGGATTTCTATACTTTGTATCAGTTGGTGAGCTTAAGTCTCAACATGTCTCAACCATTTACACTTGAACATTCATACCCCAACAATCCCGAAGACAGTCCTAACTTGAGTAACATGATGGTTTCTCAAGACAAGGCTACCCCAAAAACATCCAGTTCACTAATGATTTATCATTAATAAACCAACCATTTGTGGGTTCCCCTATGTTGATAAACCCCCATACCTGCCCCAAAAACACGGACCTGCCCCGTTCACGCAGCCCAGCCGTCCCGGCACCTCCGCTGGCAGGTTGGCCCACAGCTTGGTGAGGGCGCCGAACGCGTCGTCGCGCTGAGGGATGCGGTGGATGTACAGCTTCCTGGGGCGCGGGGACCTTAACGAGAGCTGGTGAACTGGATCAAGATCAACCAGCTACATGGGACTTATTCAAACTAGGGGAACCCAGAAAAAAAATAGTTTATTTATTGATATAGCTAGATTATGCTAGGTTATCATTGATATCGGGATGATAGATGGTTATATAAAGGATGATCTGGGGGGCAGCCCGATTTTGAGAAACATCCATATTCCAAAGTGATCCAAACTGCCAGCTTCCAAGGTGGGGCACGCCAAGCCATTGCGGAGCAGCAGGGGGGTAGCTTCGGCAAATGAAGATTGTTCTAGATTCGCAACAAGAATGCGCTGACCCGACAAGAATGGTGATAGGCGCAGTGATAAGTCAAAGCAGGTAGGACCAGGTACGTTGTCAAAACCCAGGGATGTGCAAAGGTCGCTACACAAAATATCACCAGAAAAGGGCAAGTGAATGCAAGCGAACATCTTTCCCAACATAGACATCCTGGAGTGCGTTACCTTCTTGTGCTAGGCGCCCGGAAACCCACAACGACATCTAAATTAGAACTAGTTAGAACCAAAGAAGTGCATGCAGTGCCTGCTGCAGTGCCTATAGGTCCTGCAGTGATCAGGTTTGACCCCCTCACGGCATCGGCCGCTCCTCGTCACCTCCTCAGCTCCAGGTTGTTGCACTGGAGGCGGTAGGAAGACTGTGGCAGGTGCTACAGAGCCGTGGCTGGCTGCGCTGCTGCCCTCGCGCAAGCGCGTCAAGGCCTGGGTTTTCGATGGGCAGAGCTGAAACGGGAACCTCCGTGAAGACAGTCCCCGAGCTTCGAATGACTTGTGAAACCCAGCCACCCCAAGCCCCATCCAAGCCCAAACCCAGCCACCCCAAGCCCATCCAATCCCATCCAAGCCCATCCAGGCTCCAAGGTCAACGTCTCATCCCTGCCGAGTCACCAGCTCCATGGTCACCTGCACGTCCTGAATGCAGTCGTGTACCCCATCCGCGCGGAAGTTGGCGCGTTGCAGCACCTCTTGGACCAGGTACGCCAAGGCCTAGGACGAGGGGAGCCCTTGAGGGGAGCCCTGGGAAGCTCCTGGATGCTGGACCTCGTCAGTTCCAATAGGTTCCAATCCTCTGAAATCCTCCCCCTGTGGAAGGAATCTGTTCTAGGTTAGCGGGGGGGGCTCAGTAGAGAATCTGCTTTTTTTCCAGTCAGGGAATGACGATTTGGAGGCGTCGATGACCACAATCCAAGGCCGAGATGGAACCAAAACGCTCTGAGTGGCGCAGTGCGGTCCCAGACACCGGGCGTCGTTTTGGTTGTCCCTGGATGCCATACCTCAAATGCACAAGAGCACTGAAGCAAAGATTGCTTTGAAACAGTCCTAAGTTGTTTAAAAAAGTGAGAGCAAACCTACGCTCGGACATCATAAACATGGGTGGCATCACCAAAAATACCGGGCCGTCTTCTGCGAGGGCTGTTCACCTCACAAGATTTGACAAGCCAATGAGTTCCTCACGCTCAACTCATTGGCCTTCCTATGGGTTTGGGTGGCACGTACCAAATCTTACCAACATAAATCAAGGTTTTCATGGATCTCTTCATCCAGCGTTCCTAGCCCCTCAAAGGGAGCTGCCCAACTGCCCATCTTAGGCCATCGAAAAGCCATCGAAAAGCCATCTCAAATCCCGGCTGCAACAGGCTGATATCGAAGACCAGCAGGGCATCCATGCGCAAGGACGCCAGGTCCCGGTGAAAAGTGTGCCCCACCATCACCTTGGCTCGGGCTGGGACCACCCAGGCTTGCTTTAGTGGTTGCTATGGTGGGCTAGGGCTGCACTGATCCATCCTGATCCGACATATCTTGGGTCATTCCCAAGATCTGTTTATGGACAAAATCTTACCACAACCAACTGCTTGGTGGCCAACTGGTTGGTGGCACGACCAATCTGACGCTCTGGAACTTGGGGAAGTCCTTTTGCCCGATTGAGTCCACCAAACTTAGGTCATCGCGCACCGGAAGCGCCAGGTTTTGAGGATAGACCATGTCTCACTTCCGCCTCAGGACCCTTCAAAGCACTCTAGCTTGACCAGACAAACGGCTAGCCAAACTGTTTTTGATTTTGCCGCAATCTGATTATTGAGGTTCTAAACCAGCATGTGCTGGAAGGATGGAATCTTGACTCAAGAACTGTAACCCACAGCCGCCATAGCCAAGCAAATTATATCAAATAAAAAACAAATATATATATATATATATATATATCAAATCAAATATCCCCAAATTATTCTACACTCGAAAGGACACAGGCCCCATCCCACCAATCCGCTGGGCTCCAGGAACTGTGTGGGGACCAATCAGCTTGCTCAACTCAGCCTACCGAGGATCAAGAGACCCGCATCTGCCATGCTCCCACTACCAGCCTATCACTCAAGATCTTGAAGACATCTGGAATGCTTCAGGCTGGAAGAACAGGATCGGTGAACAAAACTGGGCCCCAACAGTAGGTCTTGCAGCGAAAAAAATGACAACCATCTGCATGGTTCCAGAACTGACCAGTGGTTTCCAAGCAATGGATTTGTTTTGCCATTTTTTGTTGCGGGAGGGATCATCCCGCAATTGCCGCATCATCCTCATGATATCAAATCAATTCAGAACATGGAAGAATCTCCAAGCGCATCAAATCCATTCACCACATGATATCAAAACCTGGGAGTTGTCGAAAGAATCTCCCACTTGAGCCCACTAAGCTGATGTGTTGGGCGCCTGCGCATCGGAGAGTTGGAAGTCCAAGTTCTCCAGGTCTTTGCTTTCCTTATGAGGCCCAGGGGTGGGTAACGCAGCTGATTGCCAAGGGGCCCCAGCTGATGCCGGGAATGCCATTCAACGCCTGCACGGCCTATGAAAGCACGAGTTTCACAAGCTGAAAAATATGGGGCCCTGGTTCATTTATGATGGGTCAATGCACATGCAACGCGACGCCAGGTCTTCATAAGCCGCCGTTCACCCTGATGTACTGGTGGGTTCCCCGTGTGGGCTATCCATGGCGATCTTGCTGACAGGGTAGGCCAGTTCTACCGGGCCAACTCAGGTTCGCCGAATGAACCACAATTATCCCGTGGATGACCCCTTGCTGCTCACATTCTTCCATCCAACCACTCTATTGCAAACCTCATTCACCCACAGCCTTGAAAGCTCCAATCACTGCATCCAAACACATAAGAGTTCACTTCAATCAGCTGATTGTTGAAATCCACCAGCTTAAGCGATATAGTGGGAACCCAGCTGATCAATGCTGATGTCTATGGCCCCAACCCACTTCCCCCTGTCATTCCCAGTGTCGATGCCCGTGATGGCCGTGCGCGGATCCGTGATGACTCCATCGGGCTTGACGAACCTGGTGGAAGTCACATCGCTCAGAGAGCCCTCCCAGTGGCCCCAGGCATCTTCTAAGCCCATCTGTCGAGTTTCATCCAGGAATCACCCTTTTTTCAGGGAAACCCAGGCCGCCAGGCCCTAGAATCCCTAGAAAATCAGTTTCATCCAAAAAATCACCATCTCTTCGGGAAACTGTAGGAAAGCAGCTACAAGCAGTGGATTTTCCATTGCCAGGGACTGGGCAAGCCAATCATCGGTGATGCTAGCTTCATGGTTGACCTGGTTGACCTGCACAGGCTTCACGAAGCCGGTCAGTTGGGGCTTAGTTTCTCTGTTCGCAGGCCTACCTCCTATGTCCTCAAGTGAAGGTTAATTTGATGTCATATGTTTGCAAGGCTGAAGCCTTCACAGTTATGTTGTGTAAACTTCAAAACTCCGGTTGCGCTTGGACGCAAAACCGGTTTATGGTTTGAGGGTTCTAGGTTTATGGTTTTAAGGTTTTAGGTGTATGGTTTTGGGGGTTCAGGTGTGTGGTTTTCGGGTTTTGAGTTTATGGTTTTAGGGTTTTAGGTTTATGGTTTGCATGATTTCAGGGTTTTAGTTTTATGGTTTTAATGGTTTAGGGCTTTAAGGTTGGCGCTTTCAGGATTTTTCGTGTATGATTTTAGGGTTTTAAGCCTTTTGGTCTTAGTTTAGGCTTTTGGTTTGGGGTCGATGGGTGTCTGGTTTCAAGGTATGCTTTCAGGTTACGCGGTAGGGTTTAGGGTCTTATTGTCATTGTTTGCAGCATTTAGGGTGTATGGTTTTAGGGTTGGTGATTTGATGGGTTATGGTTCTAAGGTTTTAAGAATTCTGGTTTCAGGATTTGGGCTTGAGGTTTATGGTTTTAGGGTTGGTGGGTTGGTGGTTTTAAGGTCTATGGTTTTTGCTTTCAGACTCAGGGTTTTATATAGATGTTTATGGTTAAAAGGCTTGAGGGGTTATGGTTCTACGAATTTTGGTTTTGGGGTTGTGGTTTTGTGTTTTGAGGTTTACGGTTTTGGGTTTTAAGGTTGGTGCTTTCAGGGTCCTTCCTTGCTTGCTTGCTTCCTTCCTTCCTTTCCGCCACTTGAAATCAAACAAAAATCCCTGAACAGAAGCGGAAAAAAATCCCTCACAAAAATCACTCTCCTGCAATAATTAATGAGAACCAATGCCAATATCCTTATCTAACATCATAATCCTAACAATTGGGATTTGTATCATGAGATGATAAAAAGAATCCCAATAAGATCCAACGATCCAATCCGAATATGCTCACAACATTCCTGGTCCTGATGGGGATCCATACCGCTCCTCATGGTCTTGACGAAAGCCTGGAGGGGTGAAAATGTTGGTGAAAATGTCCCCCCCCCCATGTCGATTGAGCTCCCAGGTTTGCTGTTTCAACTTCCTCATTGCTGCGTCATGTTTCGAAGTCCAGTGAGGCCTCTGCGTCACCAAAGCCCGGCCTGTCCATCAGCACTTCACCAGCAGCATTGCAGGCACAAACCCGTGCCAGCGCAGAGTCATCATCCTCCGTTTCCACCATCTCGCAGTCCACTGCTAACAAAAGATCCTGGAAGTTTGCCCCAGGCAACCAACACTCGTAACGGATAAGGCAGGATTATACAGAGATGCGCATGTACGTAAATGCAACAAGGCTTTGGCTAGGTCATCCTCAGGCACACCCATGGCAGTGCAGCCCCAGTATCAGGCAATTGGCTTCTCCCTTTCCGCATTACTGAAGTCGTATATGGTGCTGAAAATGGTTATTCATCGGCCACATATCCCCTTTCTTGGTTGTTTCATTGAACCCCTCCATCCTTCTTCAGTAGTGCCTGAGTTTCCACCATTATATCATTATCAACAGCTGCAACGACCACCATCCCGAAATCTGAATCCTCCACATCTGACGGTGCAGTTGCCTCACAACTGATGGCATGGATGGCTAAACCAGCATCAACACGAGAAGGCACGTCCTCAAAAAATCAAATCCCTGGCAAGCAATCCACTCAAGTAGGAAATTTGATATGATTTGACTACTCAAAGCCCAAAGAACTTTCAAAGAACAGTTGGGACAGGAAAGAAGACCCAAGAACAAGCATGGTTCATCACAGTACCTTTGGCTTGGATGAAATGAACACAAATGATCTCGTGCGGATCAAATGCTTGCTTCCTTTGTCAAATATGTCGAAAGGAAATTTGTGGCAAGACGATGCAAGACGTATTGTAACGCTCCAGGCATGTCCAGCCGTGAGCATCTCAACAAAACCAACTTGTAACCTGCAGGGAACTGCTTGCATCTGCTGGCATCCTGGCAGAAAAAAAAACATTTAACAAATCCCTTACATGTACCTACTTCATCCTACTTCGCGCTTTCTTCCAGCTTTCCGGGTTCGTTTCATGTGACGCACCGGCGATACATGATCATGATGGGAGGAGGACGCTGAACCACCTCTGGGGACCCCCCAATGCCATGACCAGCGCCTTCCGCTTCAGTTTCAGCCGTGCAGGTTGCGAGGCGTGATGGCACAAGCACCTGCAAGGGAGGGTGCTGCAGGTCAGCCTTTGGCGGGTCCAACAGTTGAGAATGCTTCAATTTTTGTCTCAGGAGGGGTCATAAGCCAACAAGAGTGGATCGTGAAGCAAGATAGCAGATATATAACGAAATGCCTGGGCCGACGGCAAGTCTGGGCGACAAATGGATAGAAATGGTGAGGATCATCCTCTACAATTGCAATTGGCACCAGAAGTCCATGCAACTGAGTTGCGGCAAGGTAAGAACTAGTGAAACCCGCAGTCAGCCCATGTGACAAATGGGTTGCCACATTGATCCCCCAACAAGCCTCTTGATACTGTTTCCATGTAAGGGGCAACAGTTCATGGCGCATGCCCAATTGTCTCATCAGCCACACTCTCAGCGATTCCCCATCGCTGCCATGGCACGCATAGGACTGGCGAAACAGGTGGTGGTCGCAGGTCAACTTCAGCAGCCGTACCAGGGTCTCCTCTTTGGGCGATGATCCTTAGCAAACGGCGGCTGCTACAGCTCTCGGGGTCACTCAGAGCAATATGTTCAGACCGGGGGCTATACCTCCAGGTATGACCATTCGGGATCCAAAGAAGCTGAGGGTATCAAAATATCCGAATCATCATGGCAAAACAAAATAACCGCAACATACCACAAGCATCAAAAGCATTTGTAAAATGCTGCTTCCAGCCTTGGCAAAGGTTGGATCAACATGAAACCTATTGAAACCTTGACCCTGTGGGGCCTGTGGGGTTTCCCCCGCCAGCGGCTTTGGCGCCCTGGGCCCTCGGCGG
>VSDK01028876.1:13441-33685 GCA_009767595.1 Symbiodinium kawagutii
TCCCCCCGCCAGCGGCTTGGACGCCATGGCCCATGGGCTGCGGCTTGGACACCCAGGGTGTCTTCCAGCTGCTGCAGGGCTCGGCTCCTTCGTTCCGCACTTTGGTGGACCAGGTCCGGCAGACCTTCAGAGACCTCCTCCAGGAAGCTGCGCAAGGTCTCAGTGCGGTGCCTGGGTGCGGTGCATGGGTGGCTTGGGTGGGTAGATGATGGCAGCTTGGGGCAAGGTACCTGGCGGTTTCAGGCCGAAAATCGCCGAAAAATCGAACTTTTGAGCTTAGATGGAAGGGCAAAGATGATCAAATGGCGACCCGTTTGCATGCAAGACTTCATGGTCAAATTCTTGGCGTGCTGGTGACAAATGGGCTGGGGAAAGTAATATATGCATACACACCACACATTCCAATTCAAGGGATGCATCACCATGTTCCCCCCGTTCACTTTTGACACCACATCACCAGTGGTTTGTTCATTGAGGCAGATGCCTCATACAAAGCCCAATGTTAAATTGGGATGAGACGCTGCTATGCCCAACCTGAATTGCCTCCTGGCCTCCACCAGGAACTGTACTTTGAAGGATGGGATAGCACATGCAAAGAAAAAGGAAAAGGGGTTACCCTCTTCTTCCCTCGCCGGAAACGAATCCGCGGAGGGAGGGTGGGGGAACCAAACTACGGTAAACCGGCGATGTTACAAATCACTACAGGAACATGCCTACTGAATGATCATAAGCACATGTTCCCCCCGTTCACTTTTGACACCACATCGCCAGTGGTTTGTTCATTGAGGCAGATGCCTCATACAAAGCCCAATGTTAAATTGGGATGAGACGCTGCTATGCCCAACCTGAATTGCCTCCTGGCCTCCACCAGGAACTGTACTTTGAAGGATGGGATAGCACATGCAAAGAAAAAGGAAAAGGGGTTACCCTCTTCTTCCACGGGTACCTTGCTGGCGATTCGCCGTCACAATTGTGAGGACAAAGTATGCATCAAATGCCGAGAAGGACCAGGAATTTGGCAATGCACCAAAGAAGCTGCTGCATCTTGCAGGTAGATCCTGGCTGTAGAGGTGGAGGACCATCGTCCTCGGAGAAGCGTGGTCTCCAGGGAACGCTCATGGAGAAAGTACCATGTAGCCCCACCTCGGCGAAATGAATACATACTAAAATGCCCTGCAATGCACAGGGTGTCCAACAAGGTGAAGAAGATATGACGACAATGTTCTGGAGTCACCTGGATAATAAAGTCCTCTGGGTGCCTGTGACGACAAGCAGCTTTGAGGTATTTGGTTGCCAGGAGACTGTTGCAAAAGACCATCTCCTGAGCATTCTTCCTCTGACCTGTCTTAGAGGCCAACAGGGAAAGAGTAGCCCTGCCTGACGCCCAGGTAATGTCACGCACCCGAAGATTGTACAATTCTCCAGGCCTCAGAAAGGCATCGAAGGCAACCAAAAACCCTGCTGCCACCCCTGGATACCCCAGAGTAACACAGAGTGAGGCCATTGCGGTAACCATCAAAGGGCTAAGAGGTAAGACTCGCAGCGGAGGCTCCAGCTTTTGCCAAGTGCGAAGAAGGCGCCAGCTGGAACGTAGTTTGCCGGCCACTTCTGGCAAAAAGTGTTGCAGGGCTGCCACTGCATCTGATCCATAGCCCTTAGGGAGGCCTTCTGCAAAGATATGCTCAATGTAGTCACATGTGGCATTGTCAAAGTCATCCCACGTGTGAGGCAACCCACGGCCTTCCTGCCAATACGACAGGACTCTCTCAGCTGCCACTGAGTAGCGCTTATGCAGAGGTGTAGTTACAACTTTTTGTCTGAGGGAGATGCCTTTGCGCGCTTGTTGGCGAGCTTGCCTTTGCCTTTCATTAGCGACCATCGGCTTGGAATGTCAGCTGGGTTGTCGTGGGTGTTGATGTAGGCCACACTAAGATACAGCCCTGCCCCCACTGCCAAAGCGGCTAACTTCTGGAGAGCCTTTCGAAGACGAAAGCTGCTGCTGCGCCCTTTTACCAGGATGGACGCGACAACCTGGCTATCCACCAGGTGAAGTACTCTCTTGTTGAACTGAGCTCTCTTACGAAGTCTCCATTGCAGGGCGTTGAGGGCTGCTTGAAGTTCGAGGACGTTTATGTGGGCTGTATGTTTCCATGGGTAACCATGAACAATGCGCCAGTTAAACAGGTGAGCTTGTATACCTGACCTGGGCCAAGCCTTTGCTCTAAAAGGTACCCCCAGTGAGAGCTTAACATCAGAACCACCCCGGTCAGCTTGCCTAAGGAACTCTTGAACCAACATGCGCGAGCGATCATTGGCCCGAGCACTGGGGTTGAAACAGGGCCGAGTACACCACGCTTGCGGTGCAGTGCCGACCTCTAACATGCTGTCAAGTTGCCGAGGTTTGTAGAAGGAGAAGGCTTGGCTGAACAGGCTGTCGAGCAGGTAGGTGATTGAGTGGACATGGAAGGAATTGCCAATCATAGAAGCACCCAGGTTGAACGCTTGATCAACTGTATGCTTGGGATTCATCATGTTTCCAATGTAGCCCTCATCGAATCCCATTAATGACTCCCTCTCCTTGAGGGACGGTAGCCGCAAAGAGTTGTCTGGCTTGATGACCATGGCCGCTTCTTCATATTGATACACTTGAAATCTATGCAGGTCTTGTTGCCACCTGCTAACGGCTGCTGCTGAAGCTGACTCCAACCCCGCAGGTGCACGGGGAGGTTTCTTCCGTGGCAGAGCTCTGGTGAAGGTTGGCATCAACTTGTCAGGGTGGCTAAGGCGACAATGAGGCTCCAGCCAGTGACCTGCTGGAGGCCGCTGTTCTGGGAGCTTCCACTCCACATATGAGTCGTGTTGCAGCAGCTGTTCAGCTCCTTGTGGAATAATGTCCCAACTGCACCGAAACAGTCTGGGCCTTTTACACCAAGACGTCCACTTGGCATCCAGTAGCACAGGTTGCCTGTGCAAGGTTTGCGAGAAGGCATCCCGGTTAGGCTTCGTCATGCTGAAAACATTTTCGACGAACCAATGTGTTGGACACCGGAAAGCTTCAGCTGCTTGCTGGAAGATGCGAGGCATCTCAAAGAAAAGGCTGGACCTAGCTCCTGCAAGCCCCAAGCCTCCTGCCAAGAGCGCAGAAAGGTCCTGGCATGGGCTACCACCTCCCACCAGGAGTAAGTCGATCTTGTATCCGCATGACTTAGCCAAAGCTTCCAACGTGGACTTGGTGATCAACTTGATGTCTCCCAATTCAATCACTCCAGGCCATCTCCTTCTCAGCAGCCTCTTACATTCCTTGTCAATTTCACTGGAGGCGAAACCAACTACTTGGACCTTTAGTCTACTCAGACTGACCATCAACGCCCCGATACCATCAAAGAGGGATATGACAAAGACTCGGGGTCCTCCAGTATTTGACGAAGGCATCTGACCCTGGGCCATAAAGGGGGTGAGGCGATGTTGCAAGAAGTCCTTGGAATGCAGCTGATCCAGAAGCGCCTCCCCTTGAGGAGTCAACTGTCCCGAGCAGCACAGGCCACCACCTGTGGTGCTGGCGTCAGACACTGTAACCTCCTTATCCACTTCTGCTCTAAGGTCAGTAGTGGCCAGTGGCATCAAAGCAATGCATTCCAACATCTCCTCTACCGCATCCCATCTCAGGGGAGTCCTGAGCTTCAAGTCTCCTCGGGGCCAAACAGCATTGAGTAAGCTCATCAGCGGCCTTCTGAACTCAAAACATCTCACCCAACGGCCTAATACCATGAGCTTCACCTTGGTTGAAGGCCACCTTTGCCCTAACAGCCATAGGGTAAACCAAGCCACTTCCATCTTCTTCTCCACCGGCATCCCAATCAATCCCTGGATGCCATCAATGGATGCACCCATTCGCACAACACAGGGTTCCCGCAGGTGCGCCTTGTCCCCAGCAATGCCAACCCCCCAAGCTTTGTATGCCCTTCGCTGAGCAACGTGAACCGGACTTAGCTGTCCTCGAAGCAACTCCCAGCCTGCACTGGGAACGAGTTCGGGGGCATCGAAATCATCCAGGTAGTACTGCACAAAGTGTTTGACCTGCCCTTTGGAATCCAAGGGCATTGGCTTATCGCGGCGCCACTCCACACTTTCATCATGGCCTGCACCATCAGGAGGCGGTTGCATACCTAACTGCCTGTGTAAGTGCTGGAACAATGATACAGCATTGATCCATCCCATGGGTATTACCCGAGATGCCATCCACACCCACTCCTTAGGACTATTGACATAGGAGCCTGGCACTGGCCAACGAAAGGCCATGAAGGGTCTCCAGGCGCTTGGCAGTTCCCACGCATAGAATGCACCTTGCTGATCATCACCGCTCCACAGCAGCACCTCGGACTCCTTGATGATTATGCTGGCCCACGAGCTCGCACTGCTCAAGGTTCCCAGGTCTCCAGGCATCAGCTTCTGATATGCGTTGGTGGGTGTGAAGTTCATGATGAGTCGCGTGACCCTGGACTGGCCTTCACCAGCCTTTCCTTTCTTCTCAATGGCAAATGCACCATTGAGTACCATGCTGCCATCCACAGCAAATATTGCGTCCTTCTCGATCTCCTCAAAGATACCCCGTTGTACCAATGTAGCACAAACTTCATACCAGTCAGATTTGGTAGCGTTGATCTTGGCCTTAGGCACTTTCTCCGGCCAGAGCTCCTTCTCCTTCAAGGTGACAAAGGGGTCCTCCACCCAGGCTCTCACCTGAGACCCTGCAGCCTTCACTGCACATAGAGCTCCCGCTATACCTTGCTTGGGGAGCCCAGGCAACAACTCTCCTAACTTGAGGGGCAACGCATGACTTACTTCATCTCCAGAGTAGTCTAAGTTTTTGCTCTTCACTAACTCGGGAAAGGGTTTCAACTGAAACTCCGTTGTGGGATCAGGCGCATGAAACCTGATCATCTTCTCAATGTTCTCCAACGCGGATTTCTGAGCCAACGAGAGGGGGCCCCCAACCAACAGCTTGACATCCCAACCAGTGGTCATCCCATTCAGCACACCTACACAGAGCGCTCGGAAAAGTTGATGGCTTCCCACCAACACAGCCTTTTTCCACTGCTGGCGCCCTCGTGTCTTGGAGTTGTTGCTAAGGACCTCTGTTGCACGGATCCTACTGTACTTGTCCTTTGCAAACTTTTTCAACAACCCAATGGCAGCTCCCACCGGTGGAAAGGGCATGGGTAACACGTCCCTACCACGACCAGGCGATGTGGTTGAATGTTCACCGCATTGATTCATCCAGACCCTTAAAAATTGCCCATCCTTTGGGGTAGCTAGCAGGAGCTGCCATGTCGTGATCACCAATTGCAAATTGCTGGTACTTCCACTTCCACAACCATGACACAGAGTACAAAAACTTGTGGGATCTTTCACAACCAGTTCCAACAACTTCAATAACTCGCAACCTTCCATCATAGTTTTGGGATGTACCACTAATGAAGTATCCACCTGGGAAGTTCCCCTGGCAATCTGCTTCGGGCCTATGGCAGAAGCACCAGAACTTACTCGCTCCTGGCCGTCTGGTGCAAACACTGGAACGCCAGCCAGTGAAACATCAGGGCTTTCCCTGGAAAGAAGATCCCCTGCCATCACAGGGAGCTGAGTTGCCCCAGCCGAAGGTGAAACGTGGGCAGGCTGGTTAAACATGCCCACCTCATTGCATCCTGCCTTCACAGGAAGATCCCAGGACGGCCCGGGCTCATCCTCGATGGCATTTAATTCAACATCCCTGGCCACCACCAGGGCGCTCTCCTCCTCATCCCTGGCCTTCACCAGGGACATTCCTACTTCCTCCCTTTGCCTTGCTTCTCCTCCTGAGCCCTCTTGTGCTGGAAGACTCGTCTCTTCCAGTCTGTCCTGGATTCCCCCTCGTGTCGAGGGACTGCTTCTCGGGCATCCTTCATCCTCATCAAGTGCGGGTTCTCGTCCTCGCTCCTTGTTGGCGTAACTGGTGCCGCCTGCTTCTCGAAGGATACCCTCTTCAAAGGGGACCTGCTCCTCTGCCTCTCTTCTCTCTTGGCCTCGGTCTTCTTGATGGCTGGTGGCCTTGCTGCTTTCGGGTGGCGTTGAGGGGACTCTGCTTTGGCCTTGGCTGAAGTCCCCCCGCCGAGTCCCTAGCCCGAGGTCATCCTCGTCATCAGGGCTTCAGACTTTGCTGCTCTGTAGGCGGTCTCCCGGGCGTAGAACACCTCTCCATCTGTGGACCCAGTTGGGTACGTCTCCTGGGGGATGAGCTCGAGGAACTTGGAGGCCACACGGTGGCCACTGCGTTGGATCTGATCGTCACGGGAAAGGCGACAGAGGCATCAGATTATCTGATGCAGCGCTACAAGAGTGTGCTGATGGCCATCAGGGATGGCACCAATATTGGTGCCATCCCTGATGGCCATCAGCACACTCTTGTAGCGCTGCATCAGATAATCTGATGCCTCTGTCGCCTTTCCCGTGACGATCAGATCCAACGCAGTGGTTCTCCTCTGAAAGCCTTTTCAACCTCCTCTGCTTGGCTGCCAGGTCCCCCCTGGCACCACCTCCAAGGAGATCATCTTCCGCCCTGGACTCATCATCAGAGCTCCTTGAGTCCTGTCGACGTCTCCTCTTTGTCGATGCCAGGGCTCGCATCAGGTCTACCACCCTTTCCTCAGACCTTCTTCTCTTCGATCGCTCACCACTGCCTGCCTCCTCCTTGATCCTGGAAGCTAGCACCACACTAGCATCGGCTTTCGAGGCTTTTGTCTTTACCTCTCCAAGCTTACGCCTCAAAGCCTCTGTGTCGATCTCCATGGCCTTCGGATCTGGAGCCAACCTGTCGGCTCCATCATCTAGCACTGCATCCAATGCTGAGTGGTCCACCCTAGAGGTCTTCCTCTTCTCTGTCGACCCACTAGGAGCGGCCTTCCTGGACCTGTCCTTCCCAGCATCCCCGTGCCCTGCATGGCCTCGACGTGCTCCACGGTCTTCTCCATCTCGCTGCCTTCCCCCTGCTGCATCCACAGGGCGTCTCTTCCCAGCCTCCACTGGGACCTCAACCTCTTCGCTGGAGTCAAAGTCAGGGGTGAGTAGCCCATAGGCATCCCGATCCTCTGGTTCCTTCTCACCTTTCTTTGGCTTGGCTTTGGCTGACAGCCCTGGAGGCTTGTCCTCTTCCAAGGGCTTTCCCTTGTACATGTCCTTGGGCTTCAACAGTGTCTTGAGCTTCCACTCAGCCAGGATCCGGGCTACTTCATCCTCGTTCACCATTGCAAACCGTTGGATGTGCACCACCTCCTTCTTTCCCACCTTGCGCTCACAGGTCTTCAAGGGGAGCCTGCAGAAGTGGTGGTACTTGAAGTCCCCAGCCTGCGTTTCGACCCAATGCCTGTAGTACTCATCCTGAGCTTGCAGGTACCGAAGCTGGCAGAAAGTTCCATCCGCATCACCACGGTACCTCTTCTGAATTTCCCCCAAGGCCAGCCCTTGAGGTAAGCCAGAGTCATCTATGGCCTCAAAAAGGACGTACCTGGCTTTGGGGTCGAACTCATGGCTGAAAACGCGGTCGGAGAGTTTGGGACCTGAAACAAGTCCCACCCCCCCGGCCATCACCGGGGTGTGAGTTCGGACTCACTCCCTTGAACCAAACTACGGTAAACCGGCGATGTTACAAATCACTACAGGAACATGCCTACTGAATGATCATAAGCACATGTTGGCATGCGGCACCTGCACACAAAATCTTGTCTACGCCTGCACGTGCACCAGTGGAGACATGTCGAAAATATACACGCGATTGTCAATACACAATAGTTGATCATTGGTTGGGTTGTTGACCAGCTGCTCATAAACTGACTAGGAATGATTGATAACGGTTCACCTAGTCATGCTTAGTTTATCATCGTTGTATGGTCAATGGTTAGCAATGGTTACATACGGTTGCAATATCTTACAATCTTACAAGCATGGCTGCAGTGACCGTTGATGGCTACAATCAGCCCAGCAAGGCCCCCATCCTCCCCGATCCTCCCTGTGCCTGGCTGGATCCGTCATCACTCCCAGCTTTCCTGGCGCGTGTTTGCCAACCCACTGCTCCCATTGCAGGCCTCGGCCAGGCAGGCGGCCCTGGGGATCACAGGCGTCCATAGGTGCCCCATGGGTCATGGGTGCCCCATGTTCGGGTGAAGTTGCTGACAGGCGGCCGTTCTTGTCTGGCACATTGTTGGCCTTATGCAGGGACACATGTGACGACACACGCGAAGACACATGTGAACACGCATGTCATTTCTCATTGATGCCAAGAATTGCGTGTAGAAATGCTGATGTGTCAAACTGCGTGAGCGCCATCCCATAGAAACCATGTCAGGTAAGGCCCCAAAGCATCTCTTGGTCGCCGCAGTTAGACGACAACAACGGCATGGACCATGATCTTGGAGGGCGCCCCATGGGTCGGGCCTGTAGCCATCTGACCGCACCAGCAAGGTCCAGGTCGCTCATGGCACCAACATGGGGCCCTCTGACTGTCAGGCAGCCAGAGGGCCCTGACCAACAACCATGGAAGCCACAGACATCATGTGGTTTTGAAGTCGGATATAGGTGATGTTTCTTCTACCAACAAAGCATAATAGGTTTGAAAAATGACATGTTCCAACAATTCTGGGGAGCCCAAGTGGTTGATTCATGCTGATTCTAGTGGAGCATGGGCGGGCCATAAGGCTGAAGCCCTATCTAGGTCCAATCGGGCGATCGTGTCGTCGGGGGATGCTGGCACTAGAAGATCCATTTTGATAATCCACCACAGGTTTTACCAGCTCAATAGCAGTAGGCATAGACGTTGGGGCGGGGGTTAGTTCAACCCCCCTAAGGGTCTATGCCTACTGTAGCTGGTAAATTGCAACCGAATATGGATGTTATTAATCCGTAAGGGTCACCCACGAGTCACCGAACCCTTGGTTGCCATGGCTGGACATCGTCGCAGACTGAGTAAGAATCTCTGCAGGAGCCACAACGGCTGCCCCCAAGTGACTCAAGACTTGACGTGACTTGACAACAGTTATGGGCTGTCCTCGTGATGGGTCTTGACGAGGAATTTCATCACCTTATCACATGGAACCAATCCTCCAAGAGCGTCAAGAGTATCGAACATCGTTGCCTGGAAAAATGCTAAAACATTTGCCCTTGGATTGCTCGCGGCCAACTTTGAAACACTATGAAATGAGGGCACCAAAGCCTGGAACTTTCCTTGACCTCGAGCCTAGTTCTTGGAAGGGCTACTTTCCTCCACAGCACTTCACATGGAATCCCAACATTTGACAAGATTCAGCAACCAGACACTCTAAAGATCTCTAAAGTTTCTTAGCTTACACCTTCCCATCTCAAAGATTTATTATTGTCACCAGTCGCCAGCCCTTGTGTTTCCCACACCTAGCACAGGAGAGCCCAGTGCACAATAGAGCTTACCTCATTTTCCCTTTTGCTGTTCGATTGTACTTTTTTGTTTGAGGTGCATTTGGTGCACTGCAATGTGCCATGCCGACCATACAACAAACAAATGGCAAAAGGCAATTCGGCCTTATCAAACTCCCGCCCCTCGCAAAAAAATAACCCTCACCATCTCAGGATCACCCCAGCAGCATCAGCAACGTTCAAACGCCGCTTTTCCTCTTCTCCTTCTCTCTGGGCTGACTCTCGCGCTCTCTTTTCGGCGGTCACGACGTAGGCGGGCACCGAGCTGATGACGAACAAACTCATGTCCTCGTCCGATGGGACGAGCTTCAGCCGCTTGGACAAAGGCTGGGCGGCACAGCCGCGGCCCTTGATGACCTTGTGATAGGCCACGACCTCCTGAAGGCTCCGCGGTGCAGCGGATGACAACATGACACAAGTTGTAGTCTGTCGATGTCTGTCGTTTAATAAGATTTTTTTTCAGTATCAATACTGTCCTATCAGTATACCGCCAAAGACTTGCAACCTCAGTTACTCAGTGCAGAGTTGACCATTAACGTCATTTGTTTCATCAACCATTCCCGCAGGACAAAGCGTGAATAACCCAACTGTTTATTCATATGAATAGCGACCGGTCAAAATCCAGGATCACAATAACCAGATCAGCACTTGGATTCTGCCTGACATCTCCCGGCTTCAACGAAATCTGCGCAGGGCTGCGGGACGCGTGGGAAACCCTGCACCTGCAAAGTCAGGGCGAAATCAGGGCTGGTGATGGGTCATGTCATGATCATCTTTGATATGGGATCATTGATAAATAATTCACTGTTGGCTGTATAGGGATGTGCCTGGTGACTAATAATAGCAGATTTGTTATTGCCACCAGTATGATTGATTATATGGAAAATGATTGATATTGATAAGTAGGGATGAATATTGATGACTATGAATTTGTGACTGGTGAAGGCTTCCAAGTCGATTCTAATCATGACATATGTACTTGGAAGTCCATTTGAACTTACTAGATGTCAAATCATGACTATAATTGATAAGGATCAACATAGTTTGTCTTATCAAGCATGATGCATGATAATTATCCTTTATTACTGCGAAATATTGCTAACTCTTTCACGCTAAGTGGTTGAATGATCAACTATCAGGGCTTCGCCGCGGCAATTGCTGAAAGTGCTTCATCATCGCAGTATAGAAGACTGTTTCCATGGCTGAGGATCAAACTTGTGTCATGGCTGATGGTACAAATCAGTTTGTCTACAAACCCGTTGGCATTGGAGATTAGAGAATACGTAGCTATAACGGTATAGCGTATGAGACATCACTTTAATATTTCCCTATAGCTTTCACAAATTGAACCATTAAACCACTATCTACTATCACAGGCTCCTGCATGGAGCTTTCCCAAGCTTCCCACTGAGACCAAGCAACAAGACCTACCCATCTACCCACCATCACCATCAAACCAACCAGAACCCGGCCTTACCCACACTCCAACCCACCTTCTCCGAGTTCTCATAGAGCCACCGGCAGCCATCCAGCATGACACCCATGGGTCGCACAGCTCCGGGCTCAGCCGCCAGGGCGGACCAGAACACAGGATCCGCTTGGTAGAACAAGTTGTACAGCAACCCTTGGCCGCACTCGCCTCCCACGTGGTAGCAATGGAAACACCAATCATCTGTGGCATCCAAACCTTGGAGTCAGTGCTGCGCCGATCTTGGGAACATACAACATCCTTGTGCGAACATGTATCCTTTCATTTGGCAGAATGCACACGTTTGTACCCACGGAAACCATCCGCATCGACAAACAGAGTGCAGCACAACAATGGGATGCAAATAGAGGGAGAACACTAATTCGAAACACATGAAGACACAAAACACAGGAACGAGAAAAATTACTCCTGCATAGCCCCAGATAGCAATTGATTGTCGCAATTGTTTGCCGGCGCCCACCCAATCATGTTGACACCAGCACCCACCCAATCCTGTTGCCACCAGCGCCCACCCAATCCTGTTGCCACCAGCGCCCACCCAATCATGTTGACACAGGCACCCACCTAATCATGTTGACACCGGCACCCACCCAATCCTGCCCCCCAATCCTGTTGACACCAGCACCCACCCAATCAAGTTGACACCGGCACCCACGCATCATCCCATTTATGTTGACACCGCCCCCCTCTTGTTTACACCGGCGCCCCACCCAATTTTGTTGATAGGCTTGTCTTCAACACTTTAAGTAAGAACCCCAATAGTTGTTCCAGCTATCTGGGGAAAAAACACCAATATTAAAAACATATAATAATACCAAAATTTATATCATTATATACAACTAATTGAATATGTTTTTCAAAAACATGCACCTTTTTTCAGTTTTCTCTTTCGCAAGTGACATCCCCAGGGCCCGAAGCCCATGGCGTTCCACGCCACGTCTTCGTCGAACACGGCCTGCTGCAGGAAGCGCTGCACGGCACGCAGCAGCGCCGGGGCCGGGCGCAGCGCGAAGAAGGCCACGGTCAGGGCCTCGAAGCCGCCGTGCAGCGCCGAAGCCAAGAAGTAGCCCTGGAAAGCGCACTGGAAAAGCGCCTGGAGAGCGCTGGGAGTGGTGGAAGTGGTGGTGGTGGGGGTGGCAAGGGATGGTGTTGTGGAGAGGGGTGGCAAGGGATGGTGGGTAGGAGGTGGGATGAGGTGGACGGTGAGGGACGAATCCGGCGATTCATGACCAACGTTTACTTGTCAGCTTGTTTTCGCCATGTTGCACCAGCTGTGCCAAGAGCAAAAGAGACAAGAAGAAAAACATCATTGACAACGAGACCCCAGACTTGCAACCACCTCCACAACATCCACAACAGCAACAGCGACAAGGACACTCTGAAGCGACTCTGGGGCAATTGGCTCCTCCAATGGCTCAAAGTTGGGAGGATCCACAAAGACATCCTGAGCAACGACAAGCCACACCCAACCATGGAACCAGGCTACTTTGGGAAGACCATGAGTTTTTAGGGCTGCCCAACGAGCTAGCAATGAGTTGGGTGCCACCAGGAATCCAACACAGTCGTTTCACCATCGCCCGAGTTGGGTTCCTTCAGAGGGCCCATTGCCTCTTGGGGGCTGCTCTGCTTCGCAAAAAGGGATCATCATCGTCGTCATCGTCGTCGTCATCATCATCATCATCATCATCATCATCATCATCATCATCATCATCATCATCATCATCATCATGATTCATGATCATAAAGTCAAACAGCTTGATGAGCTGAAAACTCTTCGAAACACAAACAAACATATGCATTATGTGCATTATAATCATAATGCATTATATACATCACAGAATCAATAGCAGAATCACACACACAGCAAGTGCATGCGGCAGCGACTGCTCAATTCTTGGCTTCTCCAAGCCCCCAGGGCCCTACAACATTTCAGTCACCCCCAGCAATTCCAACAACGAAGCAAAAACAAAGCCACTGAAAGAATCAAAACTTCACCCAGCAATCCCAGCGCCCAGCATCACTGTCGTAGAAGATCACTGCCTCATAGTCCAAGCCCAGGGCGTGCAGTTTGAAAAAGTCGCGGTCCACGCACCAGTTCTCCTGTGCCCAGCGGGGGATGCCACGGCCCAGCTCTGGTCGGATCCACGGCACTTCCTGGAGCTTCACCCCCAGCCATGTCAGCTGATGCCGCTGCTGGGGGCTCAAGGGATGCTTGGGAGACGAGGGGACCAACAGCACCACGTCCACGTCGTTGGGACGAGCCCAGGTCTGCAGTAAGTGGATCATGTAGGACTCCTGGAGATGTTGGGCATGGAGGGTTTTCAACTGTTGGATGTAACTGAAGGGTTTGATACTTTGTTGATTGGTCTTCACATGACGGATTACTGAGGCTGTGGCGCCCTAACCGGCATTTTGTGCTTTCTTAACTTTAGCGGGGTTAAATCTACCAGCTAGAACAAAACTGGTTAAGAGTTTGTTATAAAGAAATGATGTTGTGAGTTGGAAGGTTGGACATGTGGGGATCTTGAGGGGACCTGGTGGTGCGCTCAACTCAACTGAAGCCATTCTGACGATTATCAAAAAGCGTTCCTTTCCATCCATGACAAACAAATCCACCAAAACAAGCATTCTCATCTTTAATGACCCATACTCATCATCCGCTTTCATCCGGGCCATTCCGGGCCCAAAGAAACTCCACGCCAACCCAGTAACTCCAGTATCTCAGCAATGTTGGTCGGTCTTAGTCATTAACATTCATCTCTCGAAGAGCCAAAATACCAAGAACAATGAGTGGAACAATTAGTACCAACTACAGTATCTTATCGTCCACGAATTCCTGGTAGCCACCAACCCATCAGCAACTCCTCAGCTCCCAACAGATCTCCATGGATCTCCTCCCAGCAGATCCCCAGCCCCTCCTCCGGTTGCTGGAGCCACGCGGCTGGTCGTTGCAGGTCGTCCGCGAAGACGAAGGCTCTGCTGCCGGCCGCGAAGTCGTGGCGCGCGCCGCAGCTCAGGGGCTCGAAGCAGGGCGCCACGCGGCCCGCGTAGGAACACCTGGCGCCACTGCCGTGGGGGTCGGGTGGGTCAGGGCAGGTCATGGCAGGTGATGCTGGGCATTTTTGGTGGCTGATTCGGCTGACTTAGCCATCAATTCATCCATCATCGTCTATCGCAACACCCGGGCACCTTGCAGGTGGTGTTACCATGGGAGGCATCGTCTGGAAGGAGCCATGCGGTGGCTTCACCCACAAATAGAACCTGGGAAGATCTGCACCGCGACATGGAGCCGCAGGCTTCAAAACAGTTACACTCTGGTAAACTAACCTGGAAATAGAAAATACACTGTATATGATGGTTTTACCATTTTTGTTTTCCCTACTCCCTACAAAAGGTAATGATTTTCAGCTTCCAGATTAGGTTGCCAAAGAGTATGGGCGGGCCAATGATGCGAATGACCATCAATGACCCTATGGTTTTATTTGCTTCAAAGATTAATGCTAAAATGCTAAATTCATGAGTATGTTTTTTCGGCAAGTTCCTGGTGGCTCAATGGTGATTTGGTGCTTGATTGATGGATGATGAATGGTTAACGATTGATTATCGCATGCTTGACTAATACTTGTGGTTGATGTATGGATGCTTCACCTTTGACAAGTGGTTGATCAATGGTATGCTCAAGTTAAAGATTGATGCTTGATAATTGGTCGATCCCTGGTTGATGAATGCTAGCTGCGAACAAGCAAGACTTGCAGGGATGATATTCCAATCAAGTAGAGCTACCAATCAGTTTGATTCATACTGCGTGCACCCCCAGAACCGTAGCTTCCCAGCCATTGTGAAGGTAGAGTTGATTGCTGGGTATCTTACATGGGACCCTTCACCGACAGCAGTCCGGAAGCTGCAGAAAAGGTGCACCATGTTTGGACAATTTGCAAAAACATGAACGTATTTCTGCCAGGGCTTCCCACGGATTTGCTGCATACCAAACGCACTGTTGGCATCCAAAGTTTGAAGGAATGCGAGATCAGCTTTCAGTGCTCCAGTGTATGTCAGCGTGAATCCTTCAAGTAAGGAGATATTGAATGTCTGTCACAGTGCATCCAATGTCATCAACTGGAGGGGTTTGGATTTGCATGGCGTCATTTTCCATGATCAATTCTGATTCAAGTAGTGAGTAGATCACATACATAGATCAACAAACTAATTCAGAAAATGAAATGAACATAGCCATCACCAACCGCAAGATTTACTTCATCTTAAACATCTAATCTCCATCGCCCAGCCAGGACCCTGATCCCTCCAAGGATTATATCTCTAGAAAGCAAACACCTTCATTCACCTTCATCATCCTTCATCAGTATAAACGTGTTTTTGGTTAATGGCATTATGAGCCCGCGAAACAAACATCCAATCACATTCATCTCCAAGGATTACAACCTTAGAGGCCATGAGTGACGCAACTCCAACCGCCACTCAACCAGTGGATCGTCAGTGACCCAGTTCCACACTCCTCACTCGCTCCAAGGAACATGTCATCCTGCACCACTTCATCCGTCAGCCTCCCAGTGTCGTCCATCATGGGTGCTAAGCACCACTGAGGCCGACCATACCACTTCAGGGAATAGGCCCAGTAGTCTAAATCCTTGCTGTGCTGAGGCCGGATGTATGCTGGATCTTCTTGTTTTATTTGGGATTCCCATGATGAATTCAAGTAGCCACCTTCAATACATTTCAATACCGCATTTTTATTCCAAATAGTTAGCCAACCAGGGCCGAAGTGAAAGGACAAGCGACTTGCGCCTTTCGCCTCCGGCAAAATGGTCAACCATGTTCACTCTACTATTGGAGTTCCTCTTGCCCAAAGCAAAGCCCAAAGAAAGAAAACCCATGGAGTGGCACCAACAATCCCCGACTTCCAAACCATGACGAAAGATAGGAGTTTGCAGGTGATCAATGGTGATCCATGGTGATCCATGGTGATCAATTGAAAGTTCTGATTTCCATGGCTTTTTCAAGGCAACCTCTCAACAGAAAATTGCTCAAATCGCTCAGCTGTGTTTCCTCATCGCTGCCAGAGTACAGCTGCACGCCATAGCAAAAAGCATGTCTGGCACACCAATGGGCAACCTGCTTCACTCGCTCCACGAGAGCCTGGTTGGGTCATTATCCCTTTTGATTCATTAACCACTGTGAATCTTTCAAAAATCTTGTTTACTACCATTAAATCTCAAAAAACTCAAAAAAAAAAAAAAAAACAAACGTGATTCATAAACCAGTTCGTAGCCACTATTGACAAAACCATTTCCGAACCACTACCATTGCGGAAGAGATGGGGCAAAAAAAACCGGTGAATCAAACCACTCAGCAGGTTGCCATGTCATCAGGCGGATTCGTTGGGGCGCTGAACATCCGCGTCCGGCACCGGAGGCCCCGGGCGCTCTCGAAGACCGACAGCACGCTGCTGTCGTCGACCGTGACGGCCGCCAAGGTGTCCAGGGCCAGGGCGAACGCAACATGGAGATCCATCAGCATAGCGAAGGGGACGCAAACTTCAAGGATCCGCAAGAAGGATCTTTAAGGCACTGGTGGTTTGAAACTTTGATTGATCACTCACTTTTAGATACTTTTAATTAGTTCTTTTCATGTTGAGATGTTTTGCGAATACCTCAACACTCAAGTTTCTGCCGAGTCCTCTGTCTACGTCCCTTGTACTTCTTTCCCAAACTTGCTTCTCAACTGTCTCAAGTATGTGTGAGCTTCCCATGCTCTTGTGTCGCCTTGTGTGTAATGAATATGGAATGGAGAACTGTCAAAGGGCAGAGCGCCTTCTTTATGTCACACTGTTGGTGCATCCATTTCAAATCCTGATGTTTGTCTTTTTGTTTTCATCTCTCTCTCCTCTCTCCCGGATGCTTCTCTTTTATTGCACTGCTTCTACTTTGCGCAAATAATGTGTACCTACTCGTTGTTCAATGCACCTTACTGTCACATTGTGTCCGCCACATGCTATTGCGTATGCAATCTTCACTTGAGATCTATAAAAGCGACTGGCATGCAACAACTAGAACAATCGCGATGAGCAAAGATTGAGCTCCAAGGAGAAGGAGAAAAAGGAGAAGGAGGAAGAGAAGAGCTCTGAGAAAATCTAACAACCCTCACACCTGACAGGTGGGGAAAAACCTCAGCATGCCAAACAGCTTGTGTCTTTTTGTCCTTGTTGCCCTCACAAACGACAATGGCTAGCACTTTCTCCGCTCGCTATTATGTCCATGTTCTTGCAATATTTGAGCGTTGTTGAGCAGGATTTCCGTACTTTTTCTTGAAACATCTTTTGGTTTCAGTCGCAGAAGCTCTTAAAGACTTCGTGGAGCTCTCTTGGCTCTGCAGATAATTCCTGCCGGTTTTTGCTACATTTTTTCTTCACTTGCTAAAATCGTGCCCATGTTCTTGCTGCATATTGAGCATTATTGAGCAGGATTTCCGCCCTTTGTCTTGAAACATCTTGTGGTTTCGATCGCGGAAGCTTTTAAAGTTTAAAGACTTTGTGGAGCTCTCTTGGCTCTGCAGCTAATTCTTCCTGGTCTTCGCTACCAACTCTCTCTGCTTGCTGGAATCGTGCCCATGTTCTTGCATTATTGCGTGGGATTTCCGCACTTTTTCTTGAAACATCTTCCGGCTTGAGCCGCAAAGACTCTTAAAGACTTCACGGAGCTCTCTTCGCTCAGCACCTAATCCTTCTGGTCTTTGCTTCGTTGCTCTTGGACGCTGGTGAGAAGTGTTGGGAGCTGGCTACGGTCATTCTCATCATCTCTGGCAATACTAGCCGTCAACTCAGCAACTAAGGTCTTGAAAGTCTTCTCGTAATGAAGATTTGATGCTTGGAGAGCATGGCAAATCGTCTCACGCACGAAACTGTTCATAGCAGCAAATCCACCGGGCATGGCTTCAATCAGTGCCTGGGTAGCAAGGGTGACCAAAGCATACCAGTACCAAAGCTGATTGCTGATATCGTGTCATGCCCTTGAAAGCCCTCGAAAGCCACTCGAAAAAAGAAACTGCTTCGAACTTTCACCAGGTCTACAACGAAAATCTTCCAACCATTTTCAAGTTACGCAAGCTCATGAAACGAAACCCTCTCCAAGAAAAAAACCCTCGCAACTCTTCCATCTGGTTAGGGCACTGGTGGTTCCAACTGGTTCCCCCTTTCCAAGGCAAACCATGGGAATCCATGGGATACTCCAAGCTCCAAGCAGCTCCAAGCAGCTCCCACCCAGCACCAAGGCGCATGGATCATCTGCCGATCGCCTTCAGAGGTCGCCTTGGCAGCACGTGTGTCCAAGTTGGCCGCGGTGCGGGCCACCGCCACAGCCACGTCGGTACCTGCCTGGCCCTCCTGCAGAACCCCAGTGGAAGTGCAGAGCCTCAAACCTGGCGCCCGAGAAGTCTCAGGAAATCTCATGATGTCTTGGGGCACGTGGTTTCTTATTTCTGTAAGACGGAATCGGAAGCTGAGACCGCAGATTCGGAAATCGAAACTGCGGATTTGGAAACTAAAACTGCAGATTTGCAGATTTGGAAGCTAAAACCGCAGACTCAGAAACTAAAACCGCAGATTCGGACGATAGGATGACGAAAAGGGGTTCACGCAGTGACCAAACCGCGGAGTTAAAAAACAGGACTCGGAAACTGAAACCTCTGGATTCGGAAACAAAAACTCTCAAAGTATATCTCTCTCTCTCTCTCAATCATCATCTGGAGGAGTTCAGCGAGGCTGAAGGTTTAGGAGGACAAAAAAAATGGAAACGAAGAATGTGGATTGATGACAGCTCCATATCCCCGAGCGGTGGCACCTGCAGGGTGCCCACAATATTTTGGGGGCCTACCCCAACCCTTACCGTGACCTCAATGAAATGAGAAGGGCCAACCCCTAGAGAGGCATGGGACCACCCCGAGCCAAAGTGGCTAACTAAAGTGAACCTCTTCAATTTTTGAACACTGCCAGAAGGTTGAGCCCCTACCATGTTCTTCCGGCGTTGCGGGTAACATCTCCTGGAGATGTGTGGATTGTTTGGTGCTCCCATCCGTTCCATCCTTAGCACCACGTTTTGTTGGCATTTGCTGCATTGGGCCAAACGGTCGGTGGCTGTGATCATTGTACCTTTTTCTTCTGGTGACATGCTGATGTACATATATATATATATATATAACTAGACTCTGCCATATATATAAATATATATATATATGTGTGTGTGTGTGTGTGTGTGTGTCTGTGTGTGTGTGTTCGTTT
This sequence comes from Symbiodinium kawagutii, assembly GCA_009767595.1. NCBI lineage: Eukaryota > Dinophyceae > Suessiales > Symbiodiniaceae > Symbiodinium > Symbiodinium kawagutii. The sequence continues at coordinate 32,695 of VSDK01028876.1, forward strand.
GTACGAATTTACTGTACATGTATTCCCTATGGGCTCCAAATTTCACCAGCGTGATGGAAAAGCGCACGCGTGCTTCATGATTGTGGCTTGAGGCACCGAAGTTGCAGAGAAGAAAGCTATGGACAGATGGGGGTGTGCGTGGCCCAAGTCATGTCTGTAATCAGGGTGGGAACCTTGACACCGCGATAATATGTTGGCCACACATTGCAGTGCTAGTGGATATTTTGTCACATTGGTTGACTGCCTCATGTAACACATGCAAAGATCCACATGACCCAAAAGAAAATGACGGTGATCAAACTCGAATCATGCCTAAAATCATTTCAAAACACAATGCTCGAACACATAAAATAAAGGATCAAAGGTACAGCTTCCCATACACAAGCCTAAACTTAAAACACTCCAGGGAGCCAAGGTCCTACATTATCCTATATTTGAGGCTGGCTCACCCAACCAGGATGCTAGCATAATATATTGGGAAACTTCCGCCGAGCGGTAGGAAATTCTTTGCGCAGTATGCCAATTGCAATTTGGGCCCCTGTGTTTTTCCTAGGAAAGCAAAGATTTCCCCCCCACCCACCCCAACTCCACCCCACCCCAAAAATGAAGGCTTCGGATGCCCTGGAATCGCGGAGGGGGACCCCCAATCCAAAGTTTTCTCTATGAAAGATGATTATAACAGAAGCAAAACTGGCGGAAAACACAAATCCAATTCATTTCAAAATGTCAAAATCCCACGGCGGCTGCCCATCCCATTTTGAGACTAATAAACAGGATAGAAACCAAATCTCTGATGCACCCGCTTGAGACTACCACCTGGCTTGAGAGACATCCATCCACTACCAAACACAACTTCGTCCAGCTCAGCATTTGTCAAACAGAATGCGAGTGAGTGCCCAAAATTTGCCTTCACATGGAAGACAAACCTCTTAACCTAAAATGTGACATGGTGCACCCAGGCATCCTTCATAATCCCAAACCAAAGGCATTC
>VSDK01028876.1:33695-65849 GCA_009767595.1 Symbiodinium kawagutii
AGAAACGGCTCAGTACTGTGGGTCTGTTCGTTCTACTTGTTTCTGACCAATAAACATAAGCAATACTCGCCCTGCCATTGGCCTTGGAAGTGTCCAGTGGAAGTCAATCGGATAGTGTGATACACTTCGAAGAGGCACCAAATGCGTTGCAGCGGCCAGACCTGATGCCAGGAGCAACTTGAGCTGAAGGGTACACATTACAGCACTTCAACAAAAGCACATTTGGAAGAATCAACTGACACAGAAGCAACCACTTCTGCCATTCAACATCTTCCTCCTGGTGGATTCCAACACAAAAACATCTCGACAGGAGCCCTGCAAATGCACAGGAGGACGGACGTAGTTGGGCACGCCTCCTCATCGATGATCATCGCGGTGCCTTTGCACCTTGGGCTTTGGAGAGCCTTGTAGAAAGAAGACTCCTTCAAAGTGCACCAAACTGCCGCATTTTCAGGCTGGGGGGGGGCATCCTGTGCTTCAGGTCGGTGGCCTTTGTCCTAAGAAGAGATATCAAAGTTCCTCTCTTTCACCTACAGATACATAAGTTGCTATGAACAGGGTCGGTGTGGAAGGAAGCAAAGGGGTTTGTAAGTGACCAAGATCGGCCAGGACCACTGTAGACTAGAGCAACTTACAGCAAACCTAGAGCCCCTATGGCAGTCCGCATCTCCCAAGTCCCAACTCCTGCCATTGTCCGTTGCCCAGCTCGGCTTTCACATGCCACTGGCTGTTGCTAAAGGTGCAAATCCAATAGGCGGTGTCTTGCCAGTCGGGCGATGCAGACTGCGCATGTTTGAGAATGGCCTTACCCAAATGTCGGGCCGCCATGCCCCAATAGTGACTCACGAACCACTCCATGGGTTCGGGGCCCACCATTTCTGCCCAGGAAAGTTGGAACGGTTCGGTGAGCGGCTTGATGATGTTGCCACACACGTAGTACATGCTACGCTCCTTGATGAAACCATCAAAGAACCTCAGTGATTTTGTGATTCATATTCAGGGCGGCATGTGGCCAAGATTGCCAGATTGCAATGACTTTGGAACTGCAATGTGCAAAATGCTCGTCATGAACATCTACACATTTGAATGGCACCCTCCTATACTCACAAATATTTGTATAAATGCACATGTTTTTCTTAGGTATAGATATTCATTTATATACTTTTAAGCGTGTGTGTATGTATGTATGTATGTATGTATGTATGTATGTATGTATGTATGCATGCATGCATGCATGCATGCATGCATGCATGCATGCATGCATGCATGCATGCATGTATGTATGTATGTATGTATGTATGTGTGTACGTGCATGATCTATCTATCTATCTATCTGTCTATCTACACAATGGGGATGCTCAAACAACCGAAACGAGAACCAAAACATCGGAGATGTTTCTTTGGGAAATTTGGGAATCAAATTTGAGATGTGATTGGGAAATCAGTAAAAGAAAAGATGGAAACAAAACAACTCGCACAAACCTCTGGGTTTGCAACTTCGCGGCTGCAAAAAATCCTGCAACTTCCCCACAGTGATGGATCTGTCAGGTCCTCGAGGACAGCTCTGCAGTTGCAAGGGCCACTCTTTCAGGAACTGCCGGAGACGCTTTGCCAAGGGCGTCCGAGTCCTGTTTCGGCCGAAAAAACGTGATGAGTTCACAAGAAAAAGGGAGGATTTGACTGGAAAAGTGGAAGCTAATTCTTGGAACCGCAGCTGGCGGCTGAGTTTTAAGGATTTTTGTGGGGTTGGATCGCACGGCATAGATGCTTGAGATTCTCAGATGTCTGAGCTGAACTGGTCCAAAGGTGATGCGAATAGTCCGGCGCAAAAATGGGAAACTCGTCTGCATGTAACTCTGGGGCAATAGATTGAACATGCAAACCTGAAAGTTAATTCAGTGCGTGGGTGTTAAGCAAAACGTTTTGAAACACACGTGTCACAAACATTATTATATACCATTGCGCGACACCAAATCTGACAACTCCAACTTTGCCCAACTGGCCCTGCCTCCTTCGAAATGCAAACGCTCCTGACCCTGATAGAAAGCCCAAACCACAAAGAAGCAAAGTCAACGACCAGGTGAGTTGACTCATGATGGCCACGGTCGAAGTCAAGAACAGAAAGCACCAGGAGATTGTAGGGCAGCGCCAGAATCCGGTAGCCAGAAATCCAAGGGGAAACTTCAAGCGCAAAGTTCCCATGGAAGTGTCCAGGGGATTCACCTGCTCTGCATGCAACGTCAGTTGGAAGGAACTTAAAGCGCTCACTTTCCGGCGCTCCTTTTCCAAATCAGGCACTCCAGTGTCGTGGAAGCTGACTTCTCTGGCTTTCTTGGATTTCAGAATTTGGTGCGCAATCGATGTTGTCACAACCACCTTTTGTCCTTGTGTGTCGCTGATGTCGGCAATGGGAATGCGGACACAAAGACCACTGAAACAACAAAAGCAGCAACCAGCCGAGGTCAGCCAAGCGATCAAAGCAAGAACCAGCTCCAATCCTGAAACGTCACAGGTTTGCTTGGCTGGGTCAGGAGCTCTTCGGATCAGAACGCTCGTGCAACTTGAGCACGACGCGCTTGCAGGACCCGACACATGACCTGAAGGACAGCTGCGACAGATGCCTTCAATGGCGAAAGTTCCACCTGGACATGCTTCACATGCCACTGAGGCTTTGGCAAAATGACCTGAAGCGCAGCGGCTGCAGTTCCCACTGCCTGCGCCTGAAATTGTGCCTGCAGAACACGCAAGGCACTTAGAACCGCCTGCTTCTGAGTATGTTCCGGCAGGACACAATCCACATTCCGCACTGCCTGCTTTGCTGGCAATCGATCCAACACCGCACAGGCTGCAAGCTGAACTTCCAACACTAGAGAATTTCCCCACAGGGCACGGAAAGCACTTTGAACTGCCTGCTTGTGCGTATGTTCCAGCAGGACACAGCTCACATTCTGCACTGCCTGCTTTGCTGGCACTTGTTCCAGCGTCGCAAAGGCTGCAAGCTGAACTTCCAACCGCAGAGAACTGTCCCGAGGGACAAGAAATGCATTTTCTACTGCCGCCTTCTGCATACGTTCCCGCAGGACATGGGTCACACATGCTGCTGCCTGGCAGGGTAGCATAGAAACCTCCCATACATTTGGTACAAGTGTCGTTCCCAGCGGAGGAAATCGAGCCAGAAGGACAGTCATTGCACCACTGGCGGCTGACTTCATATTTTCCGGCTGGGCATTCCTTGCAATCCGAGTTACCTGAGCCCTCAGATATGGTTCCTGAGGAGCATCTCTCACAAGCACTGCTTCCTGTAGAAGACTTGGTGCCTGGGCCGCACTTCTTGCAAGCTCCTCCAGCAAGTGAGTAAGCGCCTGCCTGACAATAAATACAGATTCCATTCTTCTCTTCTGTTCCACGGGGGCAATTTCCTTCAGCACAAGTGCTTCTACCTTGCTCGTCAGCCCCATAGAAACTTCCTTCGGAACAGAGACATGAACCGTTGCCTCTGGCCATCTGCGCGGCAGTTGCCATCCTGGAAGCGTTCTTGGCAGCAATGTCATCAAAGCAGAGACCTCGATCATGGCAAACCTTTCCAGCTTCACCCGGGCATGCCTCGCACCCATGAGCCTTGCCCCATGACATGTCTACTGAATAAAAATGTGGTTGACAACCCGAACAATCGGCGAGTTCATAGCCTTCAATACAACTGCAGCTGGCCTTCCCATGCAAGCAAACGCCCTTCTGATGGCACGGGTCAATTGGTAGACAAACTCCAGCCCTCCACTGCAAGATTCTATTCTTGTGGACCGTAAGCACTTCCAACTGCCCGTGTCTTGCAGTGCCAAAATCCCAGCCGAACAACCGACCATGCGGCCCAAGTGGTCCACCTTCCGAACGAAAATGGCTCAGGTTGCTTCCCAAGCACAAAATGTGGTCGTCACAACGCAGGGCATGGTGGTCCGTATGCTCACAAACATGGAAAGAAGTACCAAGGCTATAAGTTTGCTGGACGCGGACCAAGTCCAAATCACCATCAAAGTCACAGTCAAGAAATCGCCAAGCAACAACCCTTGCGGCCATGTAAGTATCGTCAGAAAAGGCAATGAAAAAGGGACTCTCCTCCCTGGACCACTCTGACAAACTGCCATTGTCCAGCCGTTCAAAATAACGAAAATCCGGAGGGCCGAGAACCAAGTCAACGTCCCCGTCGTTGTCCCAATCCACTGCTAGAGGCTGCGGAAATAGTCTTTCTCGCCAATGAACCGAATACTCCTTCACAATCAAGTGCAAGCTAGACAGTGGATGCTGGATTTGTTCCTTATGAAGACGTCCATCAATCATCTCATGATAGTGCACATGTCCGGATTTTGAAGTGAGAATCACATCAACATCACCATCACGATCCCAGTCAGACATGGCTATGCTGCAAGTTTGGTCGCAAGTAACGTTTTCAAACGCTTTTGAGACTTCCAAAAGCTTCTTGCCGTCAAACTGGTACAATTGAAACTGATTTCTGCAGTATGTCAGCACATCTTGGAAACCATCGCCGTTCCAATCAACTAGATGCATTTCCCAGCAACTATCATCAATCTCGATGTCATCATAGAGAGTGGTGTGAGAATCCTGCGCGATATCTCCCTCTTGAGTGCGCTCATAGTATGTCAGCCTCTGGGATGAGCCCCACTCCCCGTCCCAAAGTAAGAGGTCCAACAAACCATCTGAGTTCCAGTCCGCCAGAAAGGAGGTCACCGAGTAATAACCGTCAACCCAAAGGTCTTGCAGAGGATGTTCAACTTGCTCGACAAATGTTCCATCCATTGCACGTTTAAAGGATCGGTAGGAAGCCCGGGTGGCTTTAAAATCCTGTTCGCTGACTTCAAGGATGATTTTCAAGTGACCATCGCCATCAATACTGAACTCCGATGCGCCCATCATATCTGGGCCCAACATGTTTAAAGGATTCTCATCTCCAACTCGCTCGACCACAGTGTCTGGATCAACACGTTCGAAATATCTTGCGCCCCAAGTCAAATCAGTGTCTCCGTCGAAATCCCAATCAACAGCTTTCATCTTTCGGAGAAATTTTGCAATGATTTCACCAGAATATGGTTGCAGGTCATCAGCCACGATCGTAATCTGTCTGACTTCGCCATGTCCCATTGCAGCAGATCGATTGGCCCAGCGAACCGTCAGGCTTTCATTCACATATGTAGCCACCAATAGATCCATGCTACCATCTCCATCCCAATCAGCCACTTCAAAGCGCAGAACGTTGGTGTAAAACGAAATAGAGGGATCCGCTTCTACCGCGTCTATACAGGCCTCCAACAGCTGATGTTTTCTGAAAGTGTTATTCCCAAGCCGTTCGAAGAACCCGAAGTGTCGCTTACCGAGAGCATAATCAATACCCCACTGGTCAGTGGGCTGATGGATTTGGTCGACGTATGCGGCAAAAAAATCCAGGTCGCCATCTCCATCCCAGTCCAGAAATCCTTTCATCTCCTCAATGCGAGCCACCACAAGCACATTCTCATCAACCAATTCGATGTCTATGGGCTCCTGGTACGTTTGCCGACGGCCCACACAGCTACCAGGTCTGGCCTGGCACCATGAAGGTTTCCCCTCACTGAACCATGATTTTTGCCAACCTTCTGTTTTCTCAGGCCAGCGCTGTTGCGCCTGACTAAGGGAAACCAACCAAGAAAACATCAGCAGCTTCGGGAAGACGCCACGTGATGGAATCGATGGCATGGACACCATGGCTGGAGGGCGACTAACCCACGTAAATCAGCAAAGAAAACTGAACCCCTGAAGCCTTGTCGGCATGGCTGTATGTCTCCTAGTTTACATTCTGCCAGGAAAATGAGCATTGCAGAAACATCCGTGCGTGTTGTTGGAGAGCTCACGGCTAGGCCACCAAGTCATGGGAGATCTCCTGTCTTACTGTGAGTTGCTGTGAGCACATCTGTGGCTGGAGCCCGGCTAGCGACAGGGCAGTTCGGACAAAGCCAGTACGCTAACATGACCCTACATGGGTGCTCCAAACTTCAGATCTGCGACCGGAATTTCGGGATGGTTCGGGGTACCCACCAGGTATGGATATGATTTGCCATGATTTGCCATGGTCTGCCATGATTTGCCATGATTTGCCATGATTTGCCATGATCTGCCATGATTTGCAATGATTTGCCAGGATCTGCCATGATTTGCCATGATTTGCCCATTGGTCTTCTTGAAGATGAACAAAATGATCGAGGAACCCGGGGAGGTTTCCCCGGAGAAACGGAAAAGGCAATAACAAAGCCACAACAACAAAGAAACAAACAAGAGTCTACGGGGACCTTTGGGTCGACGATAAGCCCGACACCTTTGGGAAAAGCTGGGTACCGCAATGCACCGCAGATGTGCTTCACAGGAACATTGGAAGGATGGAACCTTCCTTCTGCTCCTCATGGTGCAGGCTGCCTTTTTGCTGGCACGGCTCCCCAAGGCATCGTACGCGATGATCTAATCGCTTGCCAAGGAGGAAACCCCTCATCTGGTGCCGAGGAAAGGCCCTGATGCATCTGACTCACAAGTTTCATCCCCGGTTGCGGTATGCCACTGAAGACTCACAGCAATGAACGTAGTTGAACAAATGCAGCCAGAAAAGGTCAAATATCTGTGGGGTAAATTCGCTAGAGACGTTTGTTTTGCTGGGATTATTTTTAGTACATTCAGTAAATCAGTAATCAACCAGTGAATTGCCCCCTGCAACACGATGTGTTCATGAGATCGTCACCAAACTTGAGCTATCACTTCATCCCAGCCGATTCATTGAATGAGCTTTCTGCTCGCTGAAGATGAAGTGATGCAGAGACCAGGCGCCATTTATGGACAAGACATGATAAGCATGGCAAATCACCAGAGGATTTCCTTCCTGCGGGCGTGAACTGGTTCATCATGTTCATCCTTTTCCGCCCTTCTGCAGTACAAGAGGAGCATGGAAAGGACGCATAAAAACATGGGCCTGTGTCCGAAAATGAGGACACCCCAGCTTGCCCAGAATGATGGACGCGGTGTTCCAATTGTTTTTTTTGGGCGTTGACTTGGGGTGCCTTTGGGTGCCTCGTTTATGGACAACCTACATGCAGATTCTCAATTCTCGCATCGAAGTGCGCCTGTTTTAGGCATCCACTTCCAACGCTAACGCCACGGATGAGCAAGCCGACACACTCAGATATTGATAGAGCGTGGCCCTCTCGCAGATGTCAACTACACTACATATTGCACGTGAACTTCTTCATACTCTGCTTTACCATCTCCAGTCCTGGCTCATCCGCAGCCAATCGCAGGTATTTCGGCCTCCTAGTTGAGGGCCCAACCCTTCTCTCCACGCCTAAGGGCGAAGGGTCGATTAAAATTCGTTGCTGCGAAGGGACGCCCTGAATGCAGTGACAGCACAGCTCCTATATAGACGAAAAAGTGCAGGGCTTCCAATGTCATCAACGTCCAAAAACCGAGTTGAACAATCGCCCTGCACAATCTTGAAACGAGGTTTGGAAGATTCAGAAACATGCCAAAAAAAAAATATACACCATGTGCCTAGAACCGCTTAGAATATGGGTCGGGTGCAGAGGTCCACAAAAAAGTGCGAAACGAATTGCAAAACACACTAAAACGACTGGTCCCTGCCAAAACTTTTGGCGCTGCAAGCCCGCACAAATGGAAAATCATTTGGGGGCAAGAGATGGGCATAGCATCCAACCAACCTGTCCAGTAACCTGGGTTGAAGCTGCAGCCCAGGGTGCCCATGCAGCCTAGCAAGCTAAGGCGGCTGGACCTTGCTTGAAGCAGCTGCTTCCTGACCATAGCCTTTGGTCATGTCCATGCGGGAGCGCCAGAAAGCTTAACTTTCTGGCGACTAAAAGCGGCACAGAAAAGCAGCAACTGCTGCATTGTGGTCAGGCATTCTGGTTTTGAGACCTCTTATGACTGGACTTGTTTCCAACCATCAATGCAGGTTCAAACATCTTTCAAGCACATCTAATGCCCCAGATCTTCACACGATACCGAACTAATCCGAATCACAACACGAACATCATCTCATACACTTTGCAGCTAAAGTTTAAGTTGCTGTTCGTAACGAGAACATAACACGTTCGTCATGTTTGCCCCTACACTTGCGAAGATGGGGCAGAACGGCGGAAACATCATCTCAGCATCCAGCAGGAAGGCCTCCAGCAATGCGCAACTCCCAAGCCATGGTGCTGGCCAGTGGGACCAATAGGTTAGGCAGCTACTCCAATATGGTGGGACCAAATGGGACCAATGGGTAAGCCAGCTACTCGAATACGCGGGCCAGCAAATCCCAAGAGTGATGCGTCGCAAAAATGTGTTCAGATCATCCATGAAATGATGAAGGTCTTGAAGGCAGGGAAGCAAACGAGGCCGTGGCGGTATGCAAACCAAATCCAAAACAAAAACACAGCAAACCTAAGCAAATCTTAACCTCATCCAAACCCAACATTAATCAAACAACTCCGACGAAACATTTGGCAAGATTAACAAAAAGAAGCAGTCAAACACTTACATTTACAACATTGAACAAAAACATAACAGCCTCCCACCAGAACCTTGAACCCTCACTCCCCAGAATTTCCCTGTTAGCATTATTTTTAGGTGACCGTGCAATTCTTCACCCGATTGTGCGCTATTTTCAGCTCGCCTTCTGCGGTCTTCTGAGTCAAGCCGGTCGTTCTCGGCTTCATGTCATGTAGGACTCAATGTCCTGGCGGCATTCAGGACATTTCGGACGCTCCATCTGGACAAGCGCACGATGCCCCAGCTGCAGCAGACAATGCTCACAGTATGCCCAGTGCTCACAGGGTTGTAAGACAACATTGGGACGTCGATCTAAACAAACATTGCAGACAACAGCATAGTCTTCCTTCTCCAATGTCTGACCGTCAAAAGTAACAACGTCACCACGTGACACCTGACATGAAACCTTGGTCTCAACGTGAACCTGACCTTTGCAGGTCTGGCTGACCACTGTGAGCACCAGATCACCACTGTCAGTCACAGTAGGTGGGTTGAGTTCCTCGGCCATGCCACTGCTGATTTCTAACGACATGACGCCAATACCAAGGAAAGAACGCCATGCATCAGCGAACGTGCCTTCCCTGTCCTCCAAGGAAGCAGTGATGTTCTGCCCCGACGTGTTGTAAATGGCTATGGGAGGCAACTGGGCATTCTGAGCCGTCTGGTCCAAGGCCAGTTCCCTCACGCCATAGGCGATGCCACCGAGAAGCCCTGCACCAGCCAATGTGCCCCCGGCAGCTATGCCAATCACTGTCGCAACCGGCAAACCCGACACGACTGTTGTTGATGTCGTACCCCATGGGATGAATCCCAAGGCCCAGTATGTGTTGGTGGTGACTGTGGAACACTGAACGGCTGCGGCCGCGATGGTCGCCCCAGTCCCGGCACCCACGGCACCAAGGGCACTACTGCCACCAATGCCTGCCACTGCATTTTCGGCCTGGCTACTGGGTGGAGGTTCCTCGGGATCCCAGCATTCGTTTACGAAATGCTCACAGTTCCGCCAGAGTGTGCCATATTCCCATGCTCCATGATCATGTTCAGCCTTGGTGCGAGCACGACAGAGTATGTCTTGGGCCGCTTTCATAGAGGCAGGTACTTTGACCACACGAGCTGGCTGCAGAGAATTCCTTTCAAATTCTTGCTTCCCTGTTCGAATCACGCGCATCTCGTCATTGTCATCAGTGGAGCTGACATGTATGTATTCGCTTCGTCTGCGGTCAAATATTGCATGATGCTCATAACTAACGCATGTAGTGCTGCTGCCACTGCTGCAGCTATGATCCCTTTTTCCACCTCGCACAACTGCCACATGTAAACATGGCATGATTCCGGCTCTTTCCACCTTGATGTGATACTCCAATCGACGGATAATGGTCTCTGCCATGGCTGGGTCAAATAAGCAGGATGCATGAACGAAATTGCTCAAAGTCACCGCGCCAAATATCTCTAAATCATTGTGTTATGTTGGCATGCTGGAATCTTCATGTTGTGGATTCCCTTCAGCATGATTCCAGCGATTTCTAGTGCCATTTCTTGATCTTTCTTGTGGTCCCTGTTTCAACTGATAACTTTGAGATACTTTGAGTTACCTGCTGCTTGTCGCCTGTATCCTCTGGCTCTCAGCTCGGGCCATTGTTCACCACCATGAACCATGGCTCCCACCAGCATCATGAACATCATAAGTATCGTAAACCATGGACATGGAAACTCCCACGAGTACCAAGTAGACATGGAAACTCCCATGAATACAACGCGTGTGGATGTGTCTTGCTTCCAACTTCGGGTCCGACCCTAACAGAATTTCAAGTTTCAGCCTTTCATGATCCATCCTTAGGGGTTGGGGAACCCTAGGTCCTAATGACTAGTGCGTCTGGCAACGAGAAACGTACAAATCCACCAGCGCAGGCGGAGCCAAATGGTTAAACAAGTTGGTTGTCAATAAAAAAGGTCCAATATTGCCATTGTCATCAACCGCAGGCGATTCACCGTCATACAGGGTGATTAATGTGGATCCACCATTCAATGCAAACATGGGGCAACCATGTGCAACCAATGTTGGGTGCGAGGTCTGCCCGGGCCTTACATGTCGCCTGTCTCCTCCAAAACAGGCTCCACGATGTCCTGTCATCTTGAGGTCAGACGCTGGGTTCGTTTTGGCACTCCAACAACGGGTGAAGCCAAAACTGAGGTAACCTATATAAGCATATCACAAAAACATTGTAAAAAAAAACGATGTTCGCAGAGACTTGATGGGTGGTCATAGGTATACGTGGGCGTGCGGCGGGCAGGGAATCTTCAAAAAGTTGACCCAATCCATAAGCATCAGGGTCACTTTCTCCTTCAGTCTGCCTTGTGCAACTCCAAGGCAATGCCCGGATGTACTGAGTGTGACCTCCATTTTTCGTTACAAACGACAAGAAATCAATTCCCAAAGCAAACTAGCCCGGATTCACAGAAACTGTGACTACTAAAATGTTCAAAACTTAATTTCCAAATTTCCAACTATGATTTCTAAACTTGGCTTTAATAATCCCAAGCCTTCCTAATGGCGGTTTCTCAAAACACGGGCACCCCCAAATCATCCTTTTAACATCTTTTAGTTTAGCCATTTGATAAACCCAAGCCATATGAAAGGGTTATTGAAAGGTTATCACTGTGAATCCTGACCAGATCTCCGTCGCACCTCTGGATTCAGCTCGCCAGGTAAGGCCAAATTCTGAGCGGCGTGCAGCATGTGACTGTGGAGTTCTAGGAAACTACGATGCATGTCGATATGATATGCTCTTGTCAGGGCCGAGTTAACAGCGCTTGTCTTGACATATCCTTCTGCGAAGCACCATGACTGCTGTTCCAGCTGTCCAGCCTGCCCAGCGCCAATCCAGGGAGTGGCCACCCTGCCCATGTTCAGAGCAGAAGCCTCACAGAAAGAAAGGGAAAAAGACTTGAAAAAAACTTGAGAAAAACTCCATTGCTTGATTTCTTGATTTGTATTTCCCAAGGTTTTCCAAACTTTCACATCATTCCGTCACTCATGGCCATTGAAATCCAAGTTTTACCTCTGGCCACCTGGTCTTTGCATGTCTTTCCAATATGTTTGCCCACACTGTGTTCAAAAAGATGCATCACTAAAGCAGGATCCTATCAGAAGCCAACATCCAGCCACACGATTTTGGGTCAGATCGTCAGCCACTGGGACTCGCACGCCCTGACCTGGCAGTGAAAAATCATGGTGCTGGACAGCGATGAGGTTTGGACCCAGGGCTATGTAGTGGGGATGCAAGCCTAACACATGCGAACACGCGTCAATGTGTTGTTTAAGTGCGTGTGTGTGCATGTGTGTGCGTGTGCCTGCATTTGTGTGGGTTAACCATGGTTAATCGTTTAAGAAGTCACTTGCTCCAACACAAGTTCAACAGGTAATTCAGCTCCCAAGTAGCAGCGCCCTTTGGTTGAACATGTCGCCCTTGGGCCACCACCAACACAGGGCACCCTTCCGACACTCAAACTTGGCACGATGACTACCACGAGCACCAAGCATGGAACCATGTTTCCTGAATGCCGGGTGCATCCGGAGGGTTTGACCTATGGAGGGATTGCTTCAGAAGCAGAATTCCATCCACTCAGATTCTTGGCACTCAAATTCTTGACCCAAAAAAAGTCTCATTTCACCATTACCATCCACCAAAGTCCACTCACAGGCTAAGTGCAGCACATTGAACAAGCAAATCAGCATTTGTTTAATTAAGTATTAATCGAGACCATTAATTATTACTCACAAAGTCGCTTGGATCTTGGCCAAGCCGACCCAGAAACATCCCACCAAGGCATGTTGTTGGACTCAAAGTCACCAACCATCAATCATGTTATGCAAATATCAATATGCATAGGTGACCCCATCCCTGCTGCCAAGCATCGGTTCCGAGGGTTCAGGCGATGTCGGGAGCTCCCCTGGGCTTTTGATGCTGCATGCCCAGGTGGGGTTTCAAGGTCTCGAGAGGTCTCAAGAATGTCCAGACCCGAAAAGCTCCTGATCCCCTCATTACCTCCCAAAAAATTGAAGCTTTGCCATTCACAAAATGGTCTTGACATTCATAAATTTGGTGTCATCAAAAGTGCATGAAAAAGTTCGAGAGACTTGAATTAGACATAGAGGGACGTTTGCAGCCAAGAGACCCACAGCCTGTACTGTACACTCCTGCAGTTGGAATCAGGTAGATTGGGCCAGGTGCGGTTGAGGTCACCCGTCACATCCAGCCAAGCCATGTTCATTAGGAAGCAGGTCAAGAGTTGCACGTGGCCCATTCAATGTCAACCTCGCATTTCGCAAAATGGGTCTGATCACATTTGCAGCTGCTCTTCCATTCAACCAACTAGATGTTCTGATCGATCCTCACGCCCATTGGCCAATGGGGTGCTCCAACAATGCAAAACTCACTACTCACTCACACACGCTCAAGCACGGATATTATGTACGTATTACATATTTATTCAATTCATTTCACACACATACAGTTCAGTACATGTTAATTCATTATACATGCACCCCCAAAACATAGTTCAACCACACTCAACCTACTGATCTTACCTTGAAGATAGGCGTACCAGTCACCACCCCCGCCACATCCCAGTCTGTCCTCCGGCTTGCCTTCGGCCCTCCACGGGGTCCAGAAACGAGTTGCTTTGGGCCCCTTCGGGGCGCCTCGGAACTGTGCAACGGCGGGCGGTGATGGGCCCAAACACCAGGGACCGGACGCCATAAAATGAAAATTGAGGACAGGTATGGACAGGTTGGATGATAGTATGAGATAGTATGAGTTTCCTCAAGCAACATCCAACTTCTTCCAAGAATCGGATTAGATGCTCACAACATCTCAGAATTGCCAACCAAGCCCTGAGGCTTGGGCTGGCCACATCCAGGTCCCAACCTGACAGCTATCCATGGGATGATCCATGGGCTTGGGATGCCACAGGGGCTGGCCATCAAACCTTGGCGAGGCATCAGTTGGTGGTCAGCACTCCGCCAGATAATCACCCATTTCTTAGGATTTTTAGTATGCCTTTCCTCCTTGATCCTGGAGGTTTGCCATGCCACCTTGCAGAGTCTACCGGAACAAAGAGTGGATGCCTCTGAGTTTGACCGAAATAACAGGTTTCTGCCCGCGAGATATGCTAAATGGCACTCGCCCATAGCATGTCCTCAAGAAGGTACCAGCCGTTGATCTGGCCCTGGCCCAAAGGCGCCTTGGCCGATGTTCTCAGGCTTCTCAGCCTGGTCCGAAGGAAGACATCATACGAAGGCTGGTCAAAGACCAGTTTTTTGCTGGGAGACCAAGGTTGGGAAGGATCCATGTGTGTAGTTGGTTTGAGGGTAACTCCAAGTCCAAACCTTCAACCTTGCGATGTAGCTGTAAGTCAAAACCCGGGCAGGCATCCAAAAAGAAAAGACCCAGCCAATTTGAGGTATGCGTGGGCACAACCCTCGCATACTCATGCTAAGAAGCTATAGCATACAACCCGCCAAACCACTTTTTGACCGTTGAAAGATGCTATCCAACCAAAAATCGCACGCATACCAAGCACAAATGATACCTTGGTACACCGTAAAAGCATCACCGGCGTTCACTGGCCATCTTTCCATCATCTATCCATCATCCATCCGCATTCCATCAGCACAGCTGGCCTGCGCATCTGCCACCAGGCCCAAGACAGCATCCAGGGCATCCAACTCCAGGGTCATGGACCTCTCCTCCTCCGGCGTCACCTGAGCACCAAGGATGGCACGGACAGGGGGAGGACCCTGGATCCGAGTTACCATGCCATGTCAAGCTGCACTTCCCATGGCACGGCGCCTCCGGTTGCAGTGCTGTCTCACACGGGTGCTGCACCTCAGTGGACAGGTACATCCAACTTTCGCGCAAATGGATGCGGGTCCAGCACTATTGGGGATGTGTGGTTTGTCTGCTCACCAGGGGTTCGAAGCTTGCAACCATAGTTCTGCAAGGCTGGTGTGGTGATGGACTGGTGCAATTTTGCCGGAAAATGTGTGCCAGCCCTGGCGCTATCCTTTTTCTGCTCCAAGCACGCCGGGATCCTCCACACTTTGCGGCGCACTGCACTTAGCTCCACGTGGCAGTGCCGCGCTGGCACTGCAGCAGCATTCGCTTGAACTCCCCCAGGTCTTGCATAGATGGGGTGACGAGGATGGCCTCGTTCTCCTTCAGTTTCAATCGCGTCCGCGTGATGATCAGGGCCTAGCGCGAGGAAGACCCCTGCCAAGGTCGTTTGGCTCGGGAGGGATGCGGCCAGGAAGGTTGCTACTCACGGTGGGCCGGCTTGAAGACAGCTGAACACCTTTCACTTGAACCATCAAATTGCGAATCTCTTCATTTGAGCATTGTGTAACGGTTGAGGTGCAACCTATCTAATGATTGTTCAGCATTCCCCTCACAACGCAAGATGTCTGCCCACTAAACAACAGGCATCTTGGCTGCCTGCCTTGAGGGCCATGGAGATGGCATGCTCGCCCATGCCGGATAAGGTCACCTGCACAAACCAAGCTTAGCTTCTGAAGAACATCACCACCCTTCCAAACAAATGCACCCACGACGATCCACCCCCCCGGCTCTGTGGCTGGGGGAAAGAGGGTGAAACGATGAAACGGCTACCCTAATGGCAGCCTTCGGTATGGATCGTAACCGGGGCCCGTTCATGATAACCACAACTACCAAATTTACTATGTTCAGTGGAAATCTGGGGGCCCTGGGGGGTTGAATGCATCAATCATCATGCAAGTGGCTCACAACTCAAGTGAAACCAACATATACGCCAACAGCATCAAACGCATCAACCCACATCAACTCCCAACCCTCCCAGTTCTATCAGCAGCTACCCTTGGTACCACACACCCGAGCCCCCCGGTCCTTCCCTACCCCCTGGCACCAGGTTCCGCTCCCGCATCTTCTCTGCCAACTCCGTAGCCGCGACGCCGGGGTTGCTGCTGCGACCGAAGAGCAGATCTGCCTCGCCAGGAGGCCACGAAGTGATACCGCCGCTGGTGAAAGATACCACGAGCGAAACCACACGAATTGCTAGGAGAAAGACTGAAGATAGTGGAAGATAGTGGAAGTCATTTTGCTAGCACTGCTCGAAGGAACTTCGAATTGATACACTCTGGTTCGTTCAAACTAATGACTAGCTTGTGACCCTGGCAATAGCTCGGCACTTTGAAACTGCAGGAGTCAAAAAGAAACTCAACTCTAAATAGAAAATGTGAAGTCTCTATCTCTCATGCAGGCACTTCCTCCGATTTGTCATTTGTAAGTTTTGCTCGGTGTCATTTCTCCGGCACCCCGCACCACCATCCTCAAAACCATTGTCACACGGCACCATATACAGCGCCCTGATTGTGAACCATCATGCAGCCTCATCATCATCATCATCATCATCATCATCATCATCATCATCATCATCATCATCATCATCATCACCATCATCATCATCATCATCATCAGCAGCAGCAGCAGCAGCAGCATCCTGGATCAGCGACATCAACATCAATACGTGCACATCCCCGGATGCCTCTCCTAGCACCTGTTCCGGCACCAGCGACACATAGAAGCGAATCCCGGTGGTACCCGGAAGGTCCCCGGAGGGCGGAATCTGCCGAAGGATGGCGATGGCTACCCGGGACTGTGCACATGACCGCCCAGCCAACCGACCAACGAGCCAACCGGCGATAATCACTTCCCACGAGCCAACAACATTTTCACATTCAGGCAAGTGTGATTTGCTAGATGGGGGAGCATTGATTCTTAGTGGGACCAGGTGGAGCTATGAACCCAGAAGAATATCATCATCGCAACCCGAGTCATGAAGCAAAACCACATCTAAGTGTTTCTGCTGTGAAAAATGGCACCTCACTCATCAAAGCCATTGAAAGCCCAAGCTTGCATGTATGAGCTGCCGATTTTAGAAACATAGGTTGAAAAACAGAAATGTTTAGCCTCAACCATCGCGAGTCAATATGTTAACGGTCACCAGGGCTCACCACCACCGCACCTGTTCCGGACGTGGATCCGCTGCCACTTGCATCCCGGGAAGCTCTTTGTGGAGGTACTGCGAAGCGAAGACCATGGCCTGCAACGGCAACAGCAACAGCAGTGCGGGAGGGCCGATCAACGGCGGATGCCCTGGTATCAACGGATGCCCGGGCTTCAGCGATGATGCGGCTAAAATGGTCAAACATGTCTGAGATGCCTCAAACCCAAATTCCCAACTTAGGGATCCATGTCGGGCCATCCGCCTGATCGCTCGAAGGATTCCCTGCCTTTTTTCACCCACGGAACTGTTTGCGAATTGATTGGCAGCAGCTGATGTCAGCCGCAAATGGAAGAAGACTCTTGGAGATTCAGGCCACGTGCCCATTGAACAAACATACAGCAAGGACTGAGCTCTGTTTCTTGTTCAATGGCTTTTCCAACCCGAGCGGTATCTATTGATGTACCTGCCAATCCTGCCATATGTGCATAATATGTTTACATACTCATGTATGTGCACATGTGCAATTCCGCATGCATGTGACACAGAAGCATAGATAGTGTGATTGTGTGGGTGTGTGCTTCTGCGTGTGCATTTGTCGAAATAGCTTTAATTCTCTCTAGCCGTTTTCCGGTTTTCCTCCAGACGTCCGCACTCAGGCTTGCAAGTGCACATCAAATGGAGCAGTGCAAACAGGTGCACCGGACGAACCCGAAAGGAAAACTATCCAAGTTTGACGAAGGCCCCTTTTTTCCATGCCAAGCGGCGTCGCTTCAAGCACGCTCCCGCTGGAGGCACAGACCATGAGAGATAACGAAACAAAGGGCGACAATGGACGACCCGAACCTCTTCCAAGTGGAACATGTGGAGGAGATGTCTGCTCAAGAAATTGCAAGCACCATAGCATGCTTATTTTGCCCGGGTGATGAATTGCCGAATTTGTGCTAACCTAAGGCTTGCGGGCTTCCGTGCTCAGCCCATTACAATAGCAGACATTACCTGTCACCTAGTTGCAAAAAAATGAACGGGCCCATACTGGCTTCGTTGCACGTCGGACTCGGAAAGGCCCCTGCTACGAATGACGGCATTCAAAGTCTTGTGGAAACCCTTGAAACGCTCGGTGGAATCCAAAGCATTGCACGACCATTGGAGGACACACACAGACCAGTCAGAAAGAGGTGAACACTTCTTTTTGGATCCGAAATGCTCAGAAACTGATGCCAAAAGCTCTTCGTCGTCCACTCCCAGCTTTGCAGAAGCCCAAACAACTGTCGGCGCTCCGAGGCGCCAATCTGCCTCTGTCATCGTCGGCAAAAATGCCTTGAAGCGCTGGACCATTTCACTTGCAGTGTTGCGGTTGTGCTTACCAACACGAGACGGCGATACCAGGGAGCTTACCTCTGATACGGAGTCCTGCAAAAGTACAAATGAGGCCAAGCTGTTGGATATGTTTTGAGCATTCATTCTCGGCACGGTCCGATGCAAATATGTCAGGAGTGCTGGCACGCTTTCCAGCAGATCAGGTGCAGCGTCCTTCAATGTTGCTGCTGCCCACAAGCTGTTCGACACGTGTTGGGCTGTCATGCTCTTTACGACCACATCGACTTGAGCTGCAAGGGTTGGGATCATCTTCAATGCATCAGGTGCAGCATCCTTCAACGTGGCTACCGACCACAAGTTGTTGGACACATCTTGGGCGTTCATATCGTTCTTGATCGAATCGACTTGAGCTGCAAGGATTGGGACCAGTTCAAGCACCTCAGAAGCAGCATCCTTCAACGTCGCTGCTGCCCACAAGATATTGGACACACCTTGGGCATTCAGGTCCTTCTTGATCACGTCGACTTGAGCTGCAAGGGTAGGTACTATTTTCACGACGTCATGCACAGCTTCCTTCAACGTGGCCGCTGCCCACAAGCTGTTGGAGACCTCTTGGGCCTTCATGCTCTTTGCGACCGAATCAACTTGAGCTGCAAGGATTGGGACCATTCTAAGCACCTCAGGTGAGGCGTCCTTCAGAGTGGCTGCTGACCACAAGCTGTTGGACACGTTTTGGGCTTCCATGTCGCTTGCAATAACAACAACATAGGCCGCCAGTGCGGGCACAACATCTAAGAAGCCGCGCTCTGCTTTGGACAAACCCGCAACACCCCACAATACGTTTGCAAAGCCCCTTGCATTTACCTCGCGTTTGGCGAGCATGGATTGCAATTTGACGTTCAGCTTGTCCAAAACATGCTTTTCCAGGTCAGCTGCTTGCAGTCCACCTTTTCGTCTCCATGTTGATAAAGAGTGGTACGCTGCTGAGGCATGGAAAGCATTGAAGATTTTCGTATCCAACGCCTCCTCCAGAATTGCTATAAACTCTCTTGCTGATCGCGCCCCCTTCATCCTTGATGTCAAAATCATGGCTTTGGCCTCTTGCCCGTCTCGCCTCCTCATCACAGAACTGAACTCACGAATAAGTTGCGGGTTTGCGGGCGGTCTGGTGGCTGGCGCTGCATGCAACAAATGCCGGAAGCGGTTCGGCAAACGCACAGCAGCGCAACGTTGCAAGGCTCTGCCGGCGATCATGGGAGCTGACACTCTTGGGATAACCAATAGCATGGCTCGAAAGAAGCAGCTTGCTATGTCGTCCTAAAAAAAATTCTGAGAAGCACACTACAAACTTGCAGTTGTTCCCTGGCTGTTTTGGAGAGCTAGGACCTTAGGAGGCTCTAACTTCTACTTTCGGAGTGGTAAATTGGTTGTACAGCTTGGGTGTTTCAAAGAACGAGGGTCACAGAAAAAAACACCTTACTAAGTCGAACCTATTTCTTGTAAGCCAATGAAGTGTTTCGTCTGCGTCCGAATCTATGGGAAACGGCTATGATGCAAGTATGAAGCGCACTTTGCCGATTTTCCTGAAATGATGTCAAAAAACTCACTGCAATTCTCACTACTTAGAGCATGTAGGCCTGCATTTGGCATAAGTACTGGTGAAACAATGCTTCACATTGCTTTACCATTTGTACCGCTGTTGATTGGATTTTTGATGATTTTTTTGATCCACCAAAAAACTTTACCTTCGGCTCCTGAAACCCCACCAGAACCACACCCAGAGTCCCCGCTGCACCGGGCTGCCTTCAAGGCCTTCAGCTGGGCCCTGGGCCCCACGGCATCAAGGAGCAGCGCTGGGCGGCCCTGCTGCAACTCGTTCCCCAGGGCGCCGGCCAACTTTCCCACGTTGCAATCGCCTCAAGCTGCGACATGGCACTGTTGGATGGGATTCATCTGAAGGGTAGACATGAAGGTCTTAAAGTCTGAAAATTCTGAGCAAGTTTGAGGGATTGCATACTCCCCGACATTCCAAAATATGTGCCATCTGCGTAAATCAAAATCCTTCAGGGAGTCCAACGCTTCTGCCATGCACCATGTGCAACAGGCACAAACTAAGCAACAAGGTGCACGAGTACCACAATGGTACACGTTTGCTGGATGCTTCCAATAGAACCTTCTGAAATTTGCACAGATCTTGTGGGAACTCGGTAAATCCTCATTATTTGCAGGCTCGGAAAATTATGAAGCGTCGAGTGGAGTGCTTTTTCCTGCCGTGTCCTCATTACAGTACTCCCAGCCAATCCTTTCAAGTATTGATAGTACTGTTGATGAATGACCTGCTATCAGGAAGTTGCGAGCCACATTTCCATCAGGCATTTCCAACAAGCAATGGCGATTTACCACAAACCAAACAGAAAATGCGGCGCTTTACCAACTCCACAAGCACATCCGTAGAAGGCTTCTCACCGGGTGATTTAATTGGGCTGCTTCTCAAGCTTTCAGAAGTCCTGAGTCCTGATCAACCAAAAAAAAAAAAAAGGTGCCGTTCCGGTAGCTTCCCAGCCGATAAAAGTCAGCTGGCCCTTCACACCTTGCCGCGATTCATCCAATCCAAGGCTATCAACATCACCAAGCAGGTTGCAGGTTGGTCCCGCCATGAATGGCTTCATCAACCTCCCTGGTGGGACCAGCCATGCAGACCACCATCCCACCGTTCTGCGCCAAGTCACTCCGCGCCTTCAACACCCGCGGCTCCGCAGCACCAGCCACGCTGCGTGCCCCGGGAAGCCCAAGCACCGCTCGGGCGGCAGCGCACCGCATGGCGATGGCAGACCTACCTGTGACCTGCATGTTGCGGCAACTTATTTTGAAAGCTATCTATCTGCCATGGGCCATGGGCTGGTGCTACAAGAGTGTATGCATAATAAATTAGTACAATCGGGACCAACCTTGACCAGCCAGCGTTGAGAGATGTCTTGAGAATATGTAAAGACCACCAGGTTCAGGTGGTCAAATCACATTATCAATAGCATGCCTGGTTGGATGCGAGCTGTTCTCAGCACTTCAGCCCTTGCAATTTGCAGTCATCCCATCTGTCACATCTACTGCGTTCTAATGCGGAGATTCACACTTCAGGATCGCCAAGTGAGACTGAAGTTTAGGCCTTGTTTGGGGCTGACTGCTTCCGTGTTCAAAACTACTCATGGGATCAGGGAAATCATGTCTGCGGACCAAACCGTGAGAACATGAGCACGAGGCTCGTCTTAACGGCACTATTATGACCCCTTCTCCGTGAAGGCAACTCTGCCCTATCTGTAAAATGTCCGGGGTGATGCCCTTTAGTGACAAACACCCTGAAAAGCAGCCACTTGAACTTCTCCGAATCAATCCAAGTTCCAAAGCGAAAATTAAATCACACGCACCGCAGCAAACGGTCTACAAAACTCACCGTACCAGCTTCAGAAGCACTTGGCCACTTGTCTGTTCCATCCATCTTACCAATCTCGGCCGCAGTTGGCAGTACCCAAAGATCCACCCCAACATCAAGCCAATCAATTTAATGAGCTTGGTTCAAACGACCCCTGCAACTCAAGATGGGTATGGCCCAGTCATCAAAGCCAGTCTGAGACCCCCACGATGCCAACAGCACTGCTTGGAACTGGTGCCTGCAAGGCACGGTGCAACCCAACCGTTGTGATGTCCTGGAGCCTGTAGTGAACCCCACACCACAGGTGCAGATTTTGCCTTGGAGGTCATCGGTAAGGAATTGTCCCAAATCCGTTGAGAAAATTGCTGCATGGTATGCTTGATCACTTTTCTGGGCTGACCAAACAAATTGTGCCTTGGGAGTTTGGACTACTGTATGATACCGCGTCGCTAACATGATCAACTAGTATCACTAATAATATCTACATAATAATTTTTGGCATGAAAGGCCACAACTGTTTAACGAAATCAAACGAGTGATCGATGGTCACGATGGTCCCAACTTGGTGGCCCCATCTCATCGCTCAGTTTCCACCTGCTGGGCCCCCGTTCGGGTGGACAGGCCTCCCAGCACTGGGAGATGGCGGCCGTATGCCGTCGTGGATCTGGGGCACCCGGCCATGCACGTTGGATCTCTCCCTCGCGGCGCCAGGGGCACCTGGCACCCCCAGCTGGTGCCGATGGTCAGTTCCACAGCTGGAAGCCACGAGCTGAAATATCAAGGGAGAACGGGAGATCCATGCTCCATGGCTAGTGATTTACCATCTTTTGTTTTTTTCATGGTCAAAATATTTTGTGTTCATGGAAAATTGATAATTAGTGGTTGTATTTATTAAGCCCTATGTTTGATCGGACATCAGCAGCTATTTGGAGTAAAGTGGTGGCTTATTAAATGGATCTAACATTGGCTATGGCTGCTTATCCGGCCAGCCTTGCCAAAGGCCACATGTCACTTTCACCATTGGAAATCCTTTTCTATCTAGAAGGAGCGAGTATGAACACATCTCGGCGGCCAACATTTCTGAATGATTTTCGCCATTAGATCACCATAGATAACCTAGAAATTAAAAATTGGCGAAATCAACAGATTGTGTATAAAATCTTCGGGGAAACCATCTATAAATGTTGCATTTCTTAGTGCCAAGATCTGCCAGTCGTTGATAGCACGATTGGTGGCTTCCCAACACTCCTAACATCAAAGTCGCGCCTCAGGTGCTGGCCAGTTGGTCGCCTGACCCGGAAAACTCAGAGACCAAATGACACCATCTTAGCATTGTCTTAACTTGGCAGTGGATCTTTAAAGGGTGAAGAATCGACCTGAGCAGTGGATGTTGGAGATGTTGGAGGATTTGGAGTCTAGAACCCCGAGCCTAGACCTGGATTTGTGTGAATGGCAGCCCCATGCAGCCTTTCCCACGGATTTTTTCGTCGCCAAAAAGCTGTTACGAGTCTAGAACCCCTTAGTTGAGAGGTTGATTTCGGCACAACTCTCTTGAAATGTGGCTTCTTGGCAGTGGTAGGCACCCTGGGCTCTGTTGTATTCGCATGATCCCTGGTTCCGGTGGCTGGGCTTACCAGGTCACATGTTCACAGGCAGGCTAGGTTAATCATCAAGCAGGCAACAAGAGCCTCTACACCACTGCCAGTGTGTGCTGCACATTGGCACCACAGTAGGCGAGCCATTTCAGGCCTGCCAGTGGCTAAGGCACCATGCAAAAAGAAAACGTTCCTGGGCTGCCATGTTGCACAAACTGTGCAGTTGTTGCCCATGTAGGAGAGAAGGGTTTGCCTCACTCAAGTGTTGATGCTATGGTTGTCACCCTGATGTTTGTTGCCACGATGTTTTGCCATTCACGGGTCCTCTTGTGAACTTGTCCGACTCTTTTTTACAGTGCTAAAAGTTGGTTTTAATGTCCTCACGGGGAGAATGGCAAGAAAGGTCTTCAAACAATGGGCACGCTATAACTGTTACTTGTATCACTACCGGTCTTGTTGTCCTGATTGTTTGTCCCAAGGGGACTTCAAATGGACTTGCCAAAAGTTGGCCACCATCAGCATCAGCATCCGAAGCTCAATCAAGGAGCTCTGCCTGCGCTGGAAGCAAAGCAAAGTGCGATGCATTGCCATTGACAGTGAAGGAATGAGCGCTACCGGGTAATTAGCTAACAACCACTAAAGCATCAATTAACTTAACCACTACATAACCACTTAGTAGCCACTATATAATGGTTGGTTGGCGATTGTGTTTTTACGGGTTTATGGTGCTGGTTCTGCTGATGAAAATCTTGAGAAGCAATTATCCCCCATAATAGCCCATAGCTAGCAGCGACTGACTGCTATTTGTTTGGCTCATGACATTCAATGATCAGTCATCAGCCTATTCTTGTCAATTGCCGTGATATCATGTATCACCTGGAAGTCGCTGCAATTGTCAAGTAAGCACAAAGGCTACCACATCAGGCATCAGAAACTTCCCAAGAAACTTTTGGGCATGGCCGAATGAAAACGATCGGGGAGTACAGTGGATGAAATTTAACTTATCTATCTACTGACCGAATTCAAACCATGATATGGCTGTGGGTCAAAACCCTGAAACTCCTACCAATAGAACGGAGTAGTTTTTTAGGTGATGTTCACTTTCCCTTGTTTTGAAATGGTTGGTCAAGATCAGCCCAGCAAATTAGCGGAGCATTCTCTCCGGGACCAGCCAACATCAGCAAACTGGGGCACTGCTGATAAAGCATCGAACCTATACAGTAGTTGGACCAAGAAACTTGCCAAAAGGTTTCACCCAAAAATGTTGAAAAGTGATCAGAGATGCGCGGCTGCCCATTAGGACCCAATTTGGGGTATGATTCTTGGCCAATGCGCACCAAACAAAAACAACAAACTCACCTGCTGCTTAGGCTCCTCTGCATCCTCGCTGGGTAGTTGGCTGTGCTCATGGTGTGCCGGGGCGTTTTGACCGGGCTGACGCAGCCAACGCACGCCACGCGCTACCAGAGAGATGGACAAGGAGAAGCAGGTGAAGAGTGTGGCCAAGACGAGCCAGCCACTGATGTTCAACTCCTTAGGTGGCTCTGGTGACCCATGACTGGAGAATATATTGCCATATATTGCCATTGAATTCTGTGCCGAATGTTGATATATCATACTCATCCTAGAAAGAGATGGTAAATGCTGTTACCGTCACTGGGGTGCAAGTTCACTGCCTTACCGCATGCTCAGGCTTCCCCATGGCAAACCTTCCCACCTGGATACCCTGCAACACTTCAAAGGATTTCAGGATCTTAGGATGTCACTTGGGATGACCCACTTGGGCCTGGCCTACCATGGGATGAAGATCGCCCCCCCATGCAAGCTGAGAGTCTGCCTCCGCTTCGATCTGGTCTTCCTCCTGTCGATGTGGGGCTTGGTCAGCGGCCGCCCATGGATGGCAACATGTTCTCTTTCCCGCACGGATGCTATCACCAAAATCCGCCGATTTAACATGGAAGAAATGATTCCAGAGCGCGCCTCGTACATTTCGCTGAAGAGGCTCAGGCTTCCAGCAGAGCATTTAGCGCCGGTTCCTGCACCCTGACAGGAGGTTCCACGAGGGCACATGCACACGCCCACCTCAGCTGCACAGGTTTTGTCCAAATGTCCCCGTCCAGTTGGGGCAAATGCTCTTAGTATCCAACGTGTATTGGAACATGCCACCTCAACAACAACAACAACAACAACAACAACAACAACAACAACAACAACAACAACAACAACAACAACAACAACAACAACAACAACAAGAACAACAAGAACAACAAGAACAACAAGAACCGACAACAACCGACAACAACCGACAACAATCGACAACAACCGACAACAACAACCAACCAAAAACAACCGACAACAACCGACAACAACCGACAACAACAACTGACAACAACCAACAAGAGCAACAATCAACAACCAACAACCACAACCAACAAGAACAACAACCAGCAACGAACAACCCAAAACAACAAACGACAACCAACCATGCCTTTGCACATACCCGTGGCCGCTCATATAACTCTGCTTGTGTCTGAACAACCATGGGCTGAACGCACGCCATGCCCATGGGGCCTTGTTGAAGCTGGTCATCACGGAGCCCACGCACTTGGCGCCCTGTTGACTGCTGGTGCTGGTGATGATCCCAGATGCAGTTCCACTTCTGGATACGTGTGGATTGGTAGTTATATATGGTTGATATTCCTGCAATGGCTTCTGCACCAGCGCAAGAGGTGAGTCCAAGATCTCCAGGTCATGTTTATTGATTGATGTATACTGCACACGTCGCAAACTTGGCACAACTTGCATCTCTGACTTCAAGGTCACTGAACTCACGGAAAGAGTTCAGTATGGTTCTTACATTAAGCTTTGTGTCACCCAGTTCTGCAACAGAAATTGCATCTGAACGTCTGAACGTCGTACATCTCAGAATCTGTCTTGTGTCTGATAGGCTAACTCCAAAAAGAGCTCATCATTCCATGGTTACTCTGTTTTTATACCATCAATAGAGTAAATCAGTTCAATCGCTCTTAGTACCATCAATTCAATATGTTACTGTTTAATTGATTCTCTTCAAGTATGACCATTCTGGTGTGTGCAATCGGTTGCTGCTCTCAATCGCAGGTTCGCCATGCCGGCAATTGGAACCCTCTGCCTGATCGACGGCGCCACATGGGGATGAAAAAGTAAAGGGGTCCTTGCGTAGTTCGGCACACCAAAAAATTGCCAAGCCACATAGAAAGCCACGGGCCAGGATAAATGCCAGCGGGATTAACCATTAGAAACCCAGCTATTGGGCCTGTGGCTGCCAAGGGTTAAACACAATTCTGCTCGATGCTAGGAAGAGTCGAGGAAGCATCGAGGATGCTCTTGGAGGTTCAACCCACGGCCGCCAACGAGTTCAGTGCTTTCTTTCAGCGGTCAAATGACCAACGAACCAACGGACCAACACTGACCAACACATCAAATCCTCCATGTTTGACGGGGATAGGATCATCCCTGCCGGGCTGCCTCCGCCTCCGCTCCCTTCCCCCGTTGCCCATCTCCGTGTCGCTGCAATGCTGGACTTGTCGACCGCAGCAAGCTGCAGGACTCTTCTTGCCTCAGCTCGGCACAGGGTCCCAGGGTTGAGGGCTATGGCTGCTGGGGCCACCACGTCCTAACAAGCCATCCCTGGCGTCCATGGCATCCATGCTATGGGTAACTTGATGAGCCAAGAACAAATAGGTTGATTACTTGGTTACCCATGGGCAACTGGTTCTTATTCTTTTCATCTCATCTGATTTTTTCACCATTTTTCACTGAGAAAAGTAAAAGATTGATCACTGAGACCCGGGGTACATGGAAACTATCTTCGGGGGGATTGCAATTACAGAGCTGCCCATTTCACCACCTGGTCTGCCACTGCCGTGCTGACCCTGTCGCCGAGGCACATTCGGCCGAGTTGATGCCCTGCGACGTGGAGTCGCACACGAAGGGCAGAGACCTCACGATCGGATCTCTGCTTGAGAAAGGGCACTGGAAGTGGAAGTGACCACTAGTTTGAAAGAAGCGAGCACCACTTGGATCCACTGGGTGGCCTAAACTTGGGAGAATGCAAATTACGTACTCAAGCTTTCAGCCACTGAAAGTAGATGGCTCATGAATGGTGAATCCACAGTCATAGGAGTTGACCCTAGTATACATGGTAGCTTGTATGGCTTATTGGGGACTGGCGAGAAGTGACCCAAGCGATACGACATCACATAAGACTCAAAAAACTCGGCGAATCGAGCATTCACTGTGCTGTTAAAGGTACAACTCCACGGTGTACTCCCAACATTGGTGGGTTCCCCAACCAAGCACGGAACTAGGAAGTAATGATCATGTACTTCTACCATGGATATCTGGGGAGCCAGCAGTTAAGGTAACGCATTACGATGGTAAAGGCTCGAACCTTTGTAGATGGTGGTTTCTTAATGGCTGCGCGTACCCCCAAATCATCCAAAATTAGTCATTGATAGTAATTCATATTTATCCATTACTAGGGTCCCAATTTTAAGAAACACCCAGCTGGTACCTGTGACTTTTCGGATGCCGAAAATCTTCGCAGCCAGGTCGCATCATGCCGCACATGGTTCCCAGCATATCCGAGCTGGAGCCCCGTTTCTGCGCGGAGCCGGGCAGTCCGGGGATGCTTCCGAACTTCGCTGAGTTCTTGTCCGAGAAGAAGTTCAGTGGAGATCCTTTGCCGCTCTTTGGAAAGCCTGGAATTTGGAAGTTGCGGAAGCTGGGCATCTTCATGCCGAAGAAACTGAAGCCTCCTGGCGAACACAGAACATCACAGAACTTCTCAATGCAGCATGCAGATCTCAATTCAGAAGTTGTCGCGGATAGGATATCGAAATATATCTAGAGCAAAGCTTTCTGTGAACAAAGGCTGTCACCGAAGCAGTTGGTCTATCCACAGCCCAGTGAAGGTCAGCAAGGGCCTGCTGTGGGATTACCAGATATCTACTAGATACCTATCTTGTAAGGAGACCCCCAACAGCTTCGACCAGCCTTGCTAGACACTTACCACCTAAGCCGTTCACGCGGCTTCCGATCATAGACACGTTGACAGATTTCATTTGCCCCTGTTCTTATCTTAACATATTGGAACTAGTCCACATCCCCATCAATACCTTACCCTAGTATGCTTACGGCCTCTATGCTCTTGACATCTCCATACATCTCCCAACTTCATCTGTATACTTCCACCTGCTACCCATGACTCGTGTGATCATTCACTTCCCTATCTTCCGCCTCGTCCACCACCGTGCGAAACGCGAGGAGCATGGAAACGCGAGTGCGGCATCCGGGCTGACACCAATACCAACCACTGGCATAGCACGGCCAAAGCTCTCAGCATAGCCATGGCTGCGGTTGGACGTGAGAATCTATTGCACGTGTTTCATGCTATGGCCGGAATAAACCTTCGGGCATGTAGCAACCACAAATATCACACTTCTAGTATTTTGTGGCTGAAAATTGGCAACAGTCAAAACAATGACATTGTTCAGCAAGTATGACTGGGTGGATGCCGGTCTTTGATATCTTCATGTGGTTCCTTTGTCTCACTCTCCGAGACTTTTTTGGCGCTTGAAACAGCAAGAGAGGCCGTGGCAGCCTAAATCAGAAGATGAACAAGGCAGCATTTCGGGAAATGGCTGAAAATGGCTCCTCGCTGGGCCATGTGTTTGGGATGACAAGCCCAACCTACCGGCTGTGCCTTACTCAACCTACCTAAGGGTAAATCCAACCCGGCCAACCTACCTGCATGCGCTTGGGTGCCTGCATTTGGGCTTTGCCCAAGCCTACCTCCTTGAGGTGCTAATCCCCGCCTGACGCGGTGTGTCGCTGGCAGGTACCTGCTGTTGCGCCACAACCTCGGTCATCAGCGCTGCAGTACAACGGTTACAACCAACCGGTCGGAACGATGGTTTCTAAGATGGGTTGATGATGGTTGGTGATGGTTGGTGATGGTTGGTGATGGATGGTGATGGTTGATGGTTAGTGGTTGAACTGCTTACATTCAACCGTTCCCATCCAGTGGTAATGATCTTTCACTGTGGCGGAAGAAATCTTAATCATTGAGAAAGCTACTTTAGCAAATGTTGATCGTTCTACTGGCCATTAACGATTAGTCCTACTGGTCATTGGATCGTGTCTGTAGATATTGATTTACAATAATTTGCATATTATATTTACCCATCATCTTTGTTAACCATCCACTCGTACTATTGTCAGTTGAAGAACCCATGGCAGCCGCAAATCTGAGCATTTGCGATTCCTGTGGGATGCCGAGATGGAGCACCAGGCCTTGGTCCATCGGTGACACCACCGACGCCCCATGCTGCGTTGCCCGGCTCCAAAGGACTTGGCAGCTTCGGTCTGCCGTTTGAGCACCAGCTGGCGTTGTCGAAGCATCTTCTGCCTCGGGTGCCACAACGGGGGAGCCGGGATGGGAGAACTGAGGGGCACAAGGATGGTCCTCAGCATGTTCCTAAGGATGGTCCTAAGGATGGTAGGATCATGCCATTCATAGCAATGATGCCAATGATCATTCATGGGCCCATCTACATGCACCAATGAGTGGAGATGGTGATTGATGTTGATGGTAATGATCATTATATAATAGCAATTAAATCATTGATGGTCGATCCATACTAAGAACCCCGCGGCCAACGAGCGCCTTCTATCTGCAAGCTGGCCAATGAGCTGTTTCACGCTATTCGCTTTAGCAACCTCCCCGATATTCTGGGATTCTCATGAACCGTCAGTAACCTTTGAATCACATTAAGAAACCTCGCCGACCAATACTGAATATTATCCAAATTGTCCGACCTCACTCACCACAATATTAAGCATTCGGCTGATGTCCCCGCTAAGTTCCTTCTGTTGCTTTTCCGGGGTCGGCTGAGTTGGGCTGGGGGAATCAGTGCTTAGCTATTCTAATATTGTTTTTTGATGGCTGGTGATGGGGTAAAAGTGCGAACCATGTTTACGAATGATAGCCCATAGTTGTTACAAATCTTAATGATAATTGCGAATTAACAATGCTAACAACGACCAATAGTTACGTATGCGATATGCAGGATGGCACCGGATCCAGTCGACAACAACAACCAACAACCCATCGCCGTAGTGTCCTGCCAGGGTTTGAGGCCGTCATACTGTTACAGCTGCCCGGGATTCTATCTCCACTACTTCCCCTGATTTTGTTGGCTAGGTGCCACAGCCCAACCACAACCAACTCGTAGGGATCTCCGATTGGTATCCATTGGTTAATAAAGCCAGCCTGCCACTCCACCCTGTCTCATGAGTTCGGTCTGAGATGCTGCATGCCCAATGCTCCTGGCATGAGCTCGTCAAGGTCAGCTCACAGAGCGCTCGGAAAAGGAGTCGGTGGCCAAACAAAATCATATGTTTTACTACCTTTTGGCGGTTTCTTAAAATGGGGGGTACCCCAAAATCATCTGACATAGATCATTTGTAGCAATAAACCAACCCGGTTGGCTCCACCTTTAAAGGGCTATATGGGTACCCCTGCCTCCAAATCGCTCCCTCCTAACCACCAGCCAGTGGAAGAATCATCTGTTTGAGTTGCCGCTGGCGTGGCCCAACCACCAGTGCCGGCCTTCGCGTGCCGAGAGCCGGCCGTCGCAGTCGCCTTGGATTGTAAGCTGGTTGAGTGGCATGTACCCCGGCAGGACTTCCAATGGGCATTACAGGCATTACCGCAGGGCAACCAATTGCCAATGCAGGTGGCTTGGGAAGTAGCATTCGGCGATACTGAGCCCTTTTGCTATTTATTCAAGTTTGTGCCCAGGCGCTTGCTAATCGCAATGGTTAGGCCGGTGACAATGCCGCCTACTACCTGCAATATCCACCAACCAAGTCCACCTGCCACCCATCTTTTGACACGTCAATCCGGGCACTGCGGGTGACTGCTGGGATCTGTACACTGTACATCTCGTGCCCGGGATAGCACAGAGGCCAACTGCTCCAACCCATCCCTGGCTCCCAGCTGAATATGCACAAAGTCGTCAGCTTGTGCCTGGTGATTCTCCTACCAGGGGGCCAACCCGACTGCAGTCCAAGCGGGCCATCGTCTAACATATCTAAAGCAAGGGAGAAAGACAACAAAAAAGTGTGGATTCCATCTCCAATTTCAAAATCAGAGGAAACAAAACAACAGGCTTTTGCACTTCATGGCTTCCTTGCACCATTTGCAATTTATTCAATAATGGTTTCCCCACACCAGGCTTTGCGATCTCGAGATTCCCGGTTCCCTCGGTTCCCTCCGTTCCCTTCCCTCTCCTCTGCGGGATCAATGCGCACCAGCGGACACGCCAGGCGTGGGATCTTCCACTCTCCCGACATGCACGTCCACCCGTCGCGCCCGTCGCGGCGCGTCATGCGCAAGCTGTGCTCGCTGCAGCCGCAGCCGATCTCCAACAAAGCCACCGTGCGCCGCCCAGCAGCTTGAAGCCAGCGCTGGAAACGGCCGCGCTGCGGGTCGATGTGCTTGGAATTGAAGGTCCTAAGAGGTGGCCCCCCTGGGGTCATCGGCATCCGTCAAAATGCTTCGGCATCCATCGGCCCTGATGTAAGAAGCGAATATGAATGCTAAATGAAATGCATTGGTGTGGGGCACGCATCTGCATCGTAACACGACACTATAGATTGCTCCCTGGTTAGTAGTGGCAGATATTAATGGTGAACAAACATGTAAAAAATTAGCAACGGCGATCATCATGATGATGATGATGATGATAATAATGATGATGATGATGATGATGATGGTGATGATGATGATGATGATGATGATGATGATGATGATGATGATGATTATGATGATTGATGATGATTGTGATTGATGATTGATGATTGATGATTGATGATCGATGATCGATGATGATGATGATGATGATGATGATGATGATGATGATTATGATGATTGATGATGATTGTGATTGATGATTGATGATTGATGATTGATGATCGATGATCGATGATGATGATGATGATGATGATGATGATGATGATGATTGATGATGATTGATGATTGATGATCGATGATCGGTGATCGGTGATCGATGATCGATGATCGATGATCGATGATCGATGATCCATGATCGATGATCGATGATCGATGATCGATGATCGATGATCGATGAT
>VSDK01028876.1:70496-83914 GCA_009767595.1 Symbiodinium kawagutii
CCCATTTGCTCTTTTCATTATTCTCTTATTCTCCCCTTGTGTTCTCCATATTTTCTCCTTAATAAAGAAATTTTAAGACAATAGTAAGGAGAGAAAAAGGAGAGAATAAGGAAAGAATAAGGAGAGAATTAAAGAGACCTCATTCTCTCCCTATTTGCTCTTTTTATTATTCCTTTACTCTCTCCTTGTGTTCTCCATATTTTCTCCTTAATAAAGGAAAAATAAGAAGATAGTAAGGAGAGAATAAGGAGATAATAAGGGAATATTGCAGAATGCCAGAGAATGCATTCCTTCCCAGAACCAAGAACCAAGAACCAAGATTTGCACAGAAGTCTTGTGGAACATCTTGGTTCTTGGAATTTGCCAGAACACTGTATGAAACCAAGATTTTAGCCAGGAGTCTTGTGGGAATCTTGGTTCTTGGTTCTTGGTTCTGATCATGATCAAGAATGCATTCTGAATGCATTCTTTCTCAATGCAAAATGCCCTAAGTACAAGGAAATCAAACTCAACATCCTAAACCCTAAATGTATGCATAAATAAATACACATCGAATATATACATGGTACCCCCCTTCAATAGAATGCTCAAAAACAATGCTTCCATAAGCAAACCCAAAAATGAGCATAAAAAGGTAGACTTTTGGGGGGGGGTACCATATATATATATATATACACTCTGTGCATGCATGTGTGCATGCATGTGTGCGTGTTTGCGAGCACAGATCATTATCTCCCTCTGTGCGCATCTGTTGCAATCATCCCAAGTCCGGGAATTCCCCCAGAAGGCCGCATGCGCAGCAGAACTGGCAGGTGACTGCAGGTGAGTTGCTCGCAGATCTCCAGCACCTTCCTCAGCACCCAAATGACCATTCTGAACTGTCCGAGCTAATCTTATCGGAAACTCAGCGTCTATGCTTGTTAGTCACGTTGAGATCCACTCTTGTGAACCTTTAGTCAGGCCAGTTTCGGGCGACTTGTCCCGAAATTTGGAGATCACCAGAAAAAGCCGACTCAATGGAATCAAAACCAAGCGTGTGCATCTTATCAAGAAAATCAAGTAAGCAAACATTAAACAGATATCCATCTCTCGTTTTCGTTCGTCATCAGACCAAAGGTCTGTTTCAAATACGCATAGACACACAATTACATGCATAAATAAATGCAACTTTGAGCTTTCATCACGAACCCCGTGCACCACAGGACACTCGCAGCCGGGTGTCTTGTAGCCTGCGTGCGGCGGCGTGGCTCGGAAGCACCGTAGCATGGCGCCGTGCCATGCCCAGGCCTGGCCGGGGGTTGGTCATCTGATAGTTAGGGCAGTGAGTTTCCTGGTCTTAAACTAGACTTCAACAAGTCTGGCTCGTGGCATACTTCTCAGCTTCACCACCAGGGTCTTGTTTATCTTGTTTGATTGGTGGAGAACTTGAGTCAGCAAATGATGGATTTGGACATGACATCGTAGCTACATCCTCAAACAACCTTTGGCTGGCTAGGCCTGAACGAATTTCTGGTGGTACGGACCGCCAACCAGTGAGGACAAGGACCGCAACCAAGTATTCACACAAAGGACATCACCAGATATCACAGCCAAACAGCCAATCTCAAGTGTTCCAAATATGTCTGCCCACTATCTTCCATAGATCATCCGAGCCGGAAGCAAAAAAGCAGCAACAAAAAGACTTCTCCTCAAGCACTTGATGGTAGCAAAAGAGCCGCACCTTGTGAATATCTTCGCGAAAGCTGGCGTGGCGCGCCAAGTCCATGTATTCTTCTTTGGTGTAGCTACCGTCCTGCAGGGCTTCAAGCGGCAGAGCTTCACTGCGAATCTGGGGCTGGGGCTGTTGAAAGCTCCGGATTGCTTCATGGCTTCATGACGTGCCATCGAAGACATTGCATTTAGCGCTTGGGGATGCTTGGGGTGTAGTTTCATCCCATCGTTCGACGTCAAGAGATCGATGTGGATCACTCCAGGCGTGGGATTTCTGGAGAAATGCAAGCCGCATGGCATCACATGGCATCACCTTGCTCACTCATCACATGACATCCCAGGGCAGCTCCTCAGCTCGGAAGGTGCTTAGGCCAGAGTCCACGCCCATCCCAGCACCAACCAACACCAGGAGGCCATCGCAGCCCTGCAAGATGCTCGCAGCATGGCAGATGCTCCCCTTCCTCAGCGCGCTGGTTCTCAGTCGCTTGGTCGCAGATCCAGCGAGGTAGCAGCTGGGCTGGCGGATTGGCCAATTGGCAGGTTGGTTGGCGGGCATTTCTGCAGGCATGCAAGCACGTACGTAATTAATCGTAATTATGTAGCTAAGGGCATTCGCAAACATGCATATCCGTCCGCAATATGCAGAACTCCTCTGATAAACCATATTCTGCATCGCTTGGAAGTCGCCAAAATTCATCAAAATGCTGTGAATCATGCATGGGGCCGTGCAGGAATCGAAGAGAATGCTGGGTTCTGTCCATCAATGGTGTCTTTTAGAGGGATGGCGAAAGAAGCCTATTGCACTGTATACCAAAGGACCCACAATCTTTGCCAACTGGAAGATCCATAACAGTTACTAGCAGCATCGTCAGAAATCACCACATCATCATTGCCATTACCATCATTGCTAGCATCATCATGGCATCTCATCACTACCATCTTGATCCATCTCCAGTACCACCTCAGCCATACTCAGCCAAGCTTCTCCTCACACTCGGCCCTAGCATCACGCACATAGCCGCTCGGGGGTGCCTTCAACTTGGCGGCCCCCTTCCAGGGCCTCATGCTCAAGACCACAGCAGCACCTCCAACCCCGGAGAAGAGCGAGGAGATCCGATCCTGGGAGGCTTGGATCATCCTAGGCAGGATTGGTGGTTGGTAACCACCCCCCTGAACCCACACTACAAACCAACTCAGCAGCTAAGCAAACATACAGCTAACAAGGCAGCCCATGGCAGCCGTTGCCGCTCAAAGCTCAACCAAACCCTCAGGTTTAGTATGGGACTTGGGCATCGCACATGCCATAGGTGCCACTTTGCTCGGAATAAATTTTGCTATTTGCATTGTGTTCCGTACGAGCTTGACTGCGTTTGGCGATATCAAAAGTTAAACACCAAATACGGTACGCGCCTTCAATTGCATACACACAAACATTGAGATAGTTATATGTATACCTAGACGGGCCCATACATATATCCACATGATATCAACCAATGTTCACTTCAATGAGCATCAGGTGGATCTCCTCTGCGAAAACTTAAGGGTGTTGCTTGTTGGGAGCAACCTCACCCTGCAGCCAGGTATCTTCCGTCAGCTCTTCACCGGTGTAGCCATGGTATGCCAGACCTTTTTTGGCCTTGAAGTCTTTGAATTTCCTGGTGGCCGATGACAAAGCATGGCCCTTCCAATTATATAAATTTGTTTAAAAACACCCAAATAATGGCCCGTCTAATTTGAAAACAATATGGCCAGTGAAAAGTGAGTGAAATGCATCATCCCCAAACGTTGGAGGATTGGTCAGAATGGTTCCAAACATGCAGCGGTTCGAATGCTCCCTGAGCAACAGGCGAGCTCTGTGTATAACCCGAGTAGGACTGCTCAAAGAAACCAGTAACGGCTGATCGTCTGCTCACATGGCCACTGCCAATGATCAACGCAAATCGCCCTGGTAGTTGTCTTGTGGCACCATGTGGCCCCTGTCAGAAACAAAGACTTCGTGGCGACTATTGAGACCAAGTCTCTTTCCAGCTGCCTCTTTGATTCCAACCAAGGTCACTGGATCAGGCACTTCAACCAGGTGCTGTGCGCTGCCCATGCGCATGGGAACCCGCACAGTGGCCATGGCTCAGAAAACTCGGCCAGGAACAAAATCCAGGCTTAATGGATCTTAATGGTCTGGTTTTTTGGCTGCTTGTGTGGCCGCTTGTGTGGCCGCTAGTGTGGCTGCTTGTGTGGCTGCTTGTGGTTCATCATGGTTCATCCTAAGCTGCAAACCTGTCGAAGCACACTGCTTTCGGTTCTGTTCCAGCAGTTCCCTGAACCCCGATGGCTGACAAGGATTGATCAAAGATGATGGTCGACTTTCAGCACCTCTTCTGTTCAAGTACCCTATAAAACCATGAAAGATGGATCATTGCACAAGCAACTGCCAGAACTGGCCATAACTTTGGTTAGTCCCAGAAGTGGAGCCCATGAATTGCTGGTGTCTTTACATGGCCAAACCCCACAATTGCATAAGCTTGATAGTAGGTTTCCTATGGTTTCCTTACTCAACATTGGATTGCCGGAAACCAGATTTCTGGGATATGCAAAAGCGATTGGTCCAAAATCAGTGCAGCAGTACCCAGTTCTCGAATTGTCGGTCTGGGGTTCCCTGCTGACCATCGCCATGGCGCGCAGCTGCAACGGAAAAAAATCCGACCCGACTGATACTGCAGCTTTTTGAGCAGGTTGGGTGCAACACCTCCAAGTCAGATCATTGAAACTCAAGCAGATCAGGCACAGCGACAGCGATACTCCTGCTTATGGCCATGCGTTCCTTTTTAACATCTGGAAATGCGCGTCCCGTGGCAGTGAAGATGAGCTAAGCAACTGGAGGATGTTCCTCCTTTGCTTCTGTGGAATTCAGGGTGGCCCTCTTCATCTCCAAGAGCTCCTCGCAAATGGCCGGCATCTCTTCCAGGGCGTACTTGGCACACGATCGCGAGGTCAATTTGGACAGTACCTGGGATCTCTTTTTCTTGTCTGCCTCTGTCAGACCTTCGTTTTGCCACAAGCTTACTGGCAACAAGCTATCTTCCAAGCTTCTCACCTTCATCACAATCTCCAGCAACAAGGGCTCCAGCTCACTCTCTTCTGCATCTTCCAGGGCTTCGCCACAAAGCTTCATCAGCTCCAGCCGCGGAAGAGTGCGATGTAACCAGAAGTCTGTCAGCCGATGGACTCGGCCAAAGAAATCCACCATTTGTTGGCGTCGCTCCTCGACCGCATCGACAGTGGCCCGCATCTCTTGGATCTGGATCTCAATTCTCTGAATCGCATCAATCTCCAAAAAGTCGTACAACACGAACATGATGCAGACCAAAGTCACAGACATGGATGAGATGACAACATGGTAGGGTGGCTTGACCACGACAATATTCGCAATCAGCAACGGGATCCCAACCAGAAGACTGAACAGCAGCCTTGCATGCTCAGATGACAACACAGTGAGAGTGCAAATCATCATCTTGATTTGGACCGGAAACTCACCATCTTCCTCCGCCTCTACCTGAAAGCGTCCATTCATATCGAAACGAAACCACTTGATCTCTTGCTTCTTGGCCATGTCGCCGTCGAAGGCCTGTGGCAAAGAAAATTCAAACTCTTCTTCGGCTTCAAGTTCGCTCTTTTGCTTGCCTTCCTTGCCTTCCTTGCCTTCCTTCTTGGTCTTTGGCCGTACTCTCTTCACAATTTGCGAGAAAAGGGTCAGCTTCATCACCTTCTTCGGAATGAAGGTGGCCCGCTTCCAGGTCTGCCGCAGCTTTGTAGAGCTCTTCTTGGCAGTTTCCACCTTCTTTCGAAGGAACTTCACTTCCATCCCCTTCACTTTCTTTCCCACCACTTCGACCGTATCGATGATGGACCCACCCCCAGTGACTTCTTCTTCAGTCACCATCACAAAGGGTTCCTCCAAAGGATACACTGAGCATTCCTCAAACATTTTCAGGTACAACGTGAGAAAGGAGAGGAAGTCCTTGCCCGGGAAGTCGCGAAAGCTCCGGACTTTCGATGCCATTCCTTTCAAGAGGAAGTTCCCCAGGTCGCGCCTGTGAGAGTCCAGACTCCGTTCGGCCAGGGCTGCCTGCGTGTCCGCGGATTTCGCCAGCATGGTGTCGAGATCTGAAACCATGCCTTGGTGGCTGAGCTCTTGATCCAGCTGAAACTTCAATGGCTTTCATGGATATAT
This sequence comes from Symbiodinium kawagutii, assembly GCA_009767595.1. Classification (NCBI taxonomy): domain Eukaryota; class Dinophyceae; order Suessiales; family Symbiodiniaceae; genus Symbiodinium; species Symbiodinium kawagutii. The sequence goes on from VSDK01028876.1 coordinate 76,435, forward strand.
TAGGGGCATCTTAGGGGTGTAAACCAGTAAGTAGATCTATTCCAAAAAACAACATCTAAGGAAACAGTGGCTGGGTTCGCCACCAAGATACCGTTGAAGGTCTGCATCATTTGGTCTTTGCTCCTCTGCGCTTGGATGGAATAGCTGTGCAAATCCACACTGTATTGAACCAGCTCCCAGTGAAGCAGCTGCAAGGTCAAGATGGCAAAAATGCATGATGCAATGACGATGGTGTAGTCAGCAGGGGCATGCTTCTCATCTTCCCAATTCTTCCAGGTGATAACCAGTCGGAGAAACAGGGCGACATTGGCGATCATCCCGGTGAGAAGGATCAAATGTGGAACGCTGTGCACCGTTCGAACATAACTTGGCAGGTACCTCAGTGCACGGAGGGATCTACCCATACCTGGTTGCCTGGAAACCATTAAGCCATCACCGCCATTGCTTACAGGTAAACATAGGTAAACCATCTAAATGGTGGAGAGATTCCACGAGGGACCAGAGTGAACCCGGAATCTAATTCCTGACCAGGCTGCGAATAGTAGCACGTGGGCAGCAGATCCTTCAAGAGGCTGAACGGTTCAACTGGAAAACAGCTTCTTCCCTGGCGTTCTCCTTGTGCACTTTCTATACGGCCTTGAGGGGCAACCCTGGTGAGTCGAGGCCAGGCTACCGTCCATTCTTTGGCTGCTGGAATGATCCCAGTGGTTTCAAGCATGTTTAATCCGTAATCCGTTTCTTATCCATAGTCTTGGCTGAATAATTTAAGTTTTGACCGTCCTTTCCTGTCCTCTCCGCTCCTCTCCTGTCCTCTCCCCTCTTCTCTCTTCACTGCGTTCTTCGCATCAATCCCTCTCCCTTGCTCTTCTCCCCAATTTTCCCCTCCTTTTCTCCTTTCCTTTTTGGAGATATGCCCTGGATGAATGCGAGAAGCACGCGAACTGGGAAATGAGGCTGAAAGCCACACAGTGACTAGTGATGGGACTGGTATACAGGTGCTCCGGAGGATACAGGAGCTACGGGAAAGGAACAGGAAACCGAAGGTCTTTGGAAATTTCACGTGGCAATCCTCTGCATACTCTGTTCACCGTTGTTCTGCCGATGGGGTATATCTGCCGTCAGATTTCTGTGCGAATGACACCAGGAATTCTATCCAAAACGACCTGCACCGGAACCACTTCCTTGGGAACCCTCATTCCTGATGTGTACCTCAAATCCTGGATACAATAATAGGAAATCCATGTAACCAGGCCACCTATATTCGATGGTATGTCACAATCACATACTATTTCTGGCTAAACTGATGGTGGTTTATTCATATGGGCCGACAACTACATGCATAATTAGATTCATTAGATTCAACATCCATACACAAATGAAAGTGAAAGAGTTTGACCCAACAGAGGCAGAACAAGTACCAAGAATAAGAACAATACAAAGCATTTACAGTAAACTTCCATGCAGATTCAACTCCTTTAATCCTATCATATCCCATTTTGCCTGCAAGATTGCGACTGCAAATTGAGTTTGACTTAGACTTAGCTGGGGCCTTCCGGCGGGGTCTCAGTGGTGGGCGTGGCACTGTAGCCAACCGTCGGCGGGTCTGCCAGCGGGGTAGTCTCTGACATGGCCTGACTTAGAGACGGCGCGCCGCAACGCGCCGCAAGATACGGATGTTGCAAACCACAACCAGCTCGAGATTTTGAGCCTCACCGAGATGGAGCGGTTTTCACAAGTTCCAAGATGTTCCAAGGCGAAGCAGTGAAGCAGTCAATGACTTCCGCCGCTTTCCCCAGTGGCCATCCTTTTTTCTTGCCACCTTAGGTACCAGCTGACACCCCTCGAACCCCTGTCTCTCAGAGACCGGGCGGCGGCAACTCGCTGGAATCCAACGGGCGCGCTTTGGCGCAGTCATCAGAAACTCTTCGGCGGGGAGCTGGGCCCCTCTGGCCCAAAGTCATCAATGAAAAATGAGACCATTGTCGTTGACTGGTTAACCCATTATGAGTGGTTAATCAATATACTTGAACTTGCTAATTAATCCACATAGGTGTGGCCATGTTTTTTAATCATTCACCAATCATTGGTTGATCAACATAGTGGGGCAATAATAAATGTTACAACTACTGCACCACTATATCGATCAACCCATCAGCGATGCCTACTGCTGCTATTGCAATCCGCAATCACCTCACAACGGTGCACAACTTTGGGTCGCAGCGGCTGGCCCGTGGCTACGGTGAAACAAAGGCCGCAGTCGAGGACGTAGCGGTGAAAGACGAAGGGGCCCTGTCAACCCAAATGAACACCTGAAAGTTTCGTGGATTTGCGCTTGGGCGCTTGGAGAATACCAATTTTGCATGCTTTCGAATGCATTCATCGCAAGCCCTCCTGATGAATAGGCCAAGGTCTTAAACATTTATGAAAACGTCGACAACACATGAACCAGAGAGGCCATATGGCCACATAGCATCGCAAGATTTGACAGGAATCTGCTCCTGCTCTTCCTCTATATAGACAAGCTTGATATGTGTGGATTGCGCATGTGCATGTACACATTTACACATATATCGTTGCACCTATCTATCCTTGGATCGATCCAAATCAGTCTAAATCAGTCTATGTGGGTGCACATGTGCATAGTCCCCCCCTTGTCTCTCTACTTGACCCGTGTGATAGGTCCTGGTTTTGCCAAAGGTGTTCCTCGACACAGTGGCTGCTTCTTTTCCACCGTCACTGCGGCTGCTCGTGTAGCGGCGTCAACCTGTGACACATTGATTGCAACAAAAAACCGGAATCTAGGATGGACACATTGGCAAATGCATGCTGCACATTCATCTCCGCACCCAGTTGAACACTACTTGCTTGTGCACAAGATGCATGCACTGTCAATTCAAAGCCTGCCGGTCCTGAAAACACTTTCTTTTTAAAGATACAATGGGTTCTCTACCCTGAACATGTTGGTTTTGAATCACCAATGGCAGTCCCTAGGAGGGAATTTGCGGCCCGTGAGTTAAAACAACTACCTGTACGTGTTGTTCGTAAATTTAGCGGCGTTTTTTCGTGCACAACAGCTGAAATGATCTTCTCTGGCACCATTATTCATTATCAACCATTCTTTGACCATTCCTGACCACCACATCAACCATCGTCATTACCATCTTGACCACCTTCACCGTCATTGAGTCATTAACCATCATCAGTAATCATTAATGATAATCTGATATTTCTTTTCACGGTGCTTGGAGGTTGGCCAATCTGTGAACTCTCTGCTTTCCACGCGCGAAATCGGCCTGATCCTGACTGCGGCCACGAGATGACTGTGAGGTTCACTTCCTGCGGCCAAGGACCCCGGGATTGTGGAGAAACCACTCATTTTTGCTCCTGATTGATCAAATTTCCTACCAAAAATGCTGATTCAAAATGGTCAACCCATATCCGGTAGAAACCCAGGGTGAGCGTTCTTGACCATCTGTACTTGCATTCTTAATCAACCATCAATTAGGGAATGCCAACCGTGTTATTCTCTACCACGCTTCAACTCTGATTTGGCAGCTCGGAACGAGTCACCATCACCACTGGTCAAGGCTATCAGCCACTGATGCTTTCCCACCATGCACGTAGTTTTGGGGGAATTTTTTTAGCCATCAGATCCATCTGTTCATCAGAGTCTAAGCTGTCCAATTGCTCAAATCGGTGGAATCCAATCTGATTTGATCTCAGCTCATTGTTGGTTGTGTTTTCCAATGATTCATCGCTCCATCAGGCCATCAGTCCATCCACCCATCCATCCATGCACCCATCCAGCCATCCATCCAGATCCATGTAGATCCGTCTCAGGCAGATCCACACTGACCCCCAACTTTGATGGCTAGTCACCTGCTATTCTTGGTGAATGGCGTGGCTTGTGAACGAAATCCACCATATCTTTGGCTATTGCTGCTGGTTGACACATATTCCGGACCATCATTGACCAATATAAACCATAACAACAACCTCAATACAAGCCACAACAAGAACCTGTATAAACCGATAATATAAACAGATTTTTACCGATGCAACTGATCTAAACCAACAATGGCCATCATTAACCAACACCGACATATGGCGGTTTCTCAAAAAAGCGGTACCCCCAAATCATCCAAACCGTAGTGACCACGTATAGTAAAAAGCCACCATTTTGTGGGACCCACTTGTGGTCTGTTCTGCTCGACCAACCATTTCATGGGGTCAACCATGTATAGCAATAAGCCCAAAACAATTCGGGGGGTCCCTAAACTGGCCGGTTGAGAAACCACCATCCATAGTTGGCATATCCCCTATAACTGTTGGTTATTTTCCCCACTTATTAACCATTAACCGTTGGCTAACAAGTCTATCACTACCTGTGTCCTTCCCTGGCATACTTGGTCAGCCCAAACGCACGCTGCAGTGGTGCAGCTTGCCTTGGTGACCCGCAGTTTCTCCAACATCTCCTCGACACACCTTGGCCCACCGAACATGGAAGCGAGATGAAGCACAGGGGCATCCCCAACTCTATGGGGTACAGTTCGCCATGGTGGTACCATCCAATGAAAATCATTGAGAGCGGGAAACCCATGGTTAACGAGCTGGTTAAAGTGGGGGATGAAACCAAGAACAGCCACATTTTCAAACTCCGGTGCAACTACAGAGGACCGACGTTGATGGATGACGGGAGCCGTATATGTTGTCCAATAGGGATTGGTGGGGCATCCAGCGTGTCAAAACGTCGACTATGTAGATTGCTTCATTGGGACACGTGATAAAAATGGTAGACACGCCACTACTTTTAGCAATCCACGGCTGAAGGTGGCGACATCGCTGAAACCCAGCGCATCCTATAGGGGACATTACCATTTGTGCCTCCATGCACCCGACCAGCGGGTATTGATCGAAACTTGAGCAGAGACAACCCCAACGTCCCACGTGAAACATGTCACATTGTCAAGCTTCCAAGTGATGTGAAAACAGGCGTGTCGCGCTACACAAAACTGACTATTTGTAGTTTGGCTTCCCACTACAGAGGGCGGGGCACAATACCTGCTACAAAGAGTAACAACAACATAAGTAAAAATGAGAGAGAGATTGTAATGAAAACGGACATATGAAAAGGAAAGGATAACCAGGTACAACATACAGCATCCCTTTGTCATCCTCCGCCAAGCGGCATCTCAAGGGCATCGAGGGCCACCACCCGGTGGCCTTCCTTGATCTCAAGACCCTGGGCCTTGGCGCCGGGGTGGTTTTTAATGGTGGTTCATGGTGGCAAACGGTGGTTCTTGGTGGCTAATGGTGACCAGTGGTTGTTGATGATGGTTGATAGTGGCTGATGGAGGTTGATGATGGTTGATGGAAGTTGATGGTTGTTGATGATGGTAATGGTGGTTAGTGATGGTTGATGGTGGGTGATGATGGCTAATGATGGTTGCTGGAGATTGATGATGGCTCATGATGGCTGATGATGGTCTATTTTTGGGCTAATAATGGTCGAAGTGTGATGATGATGATGATGATGATGATGATGATGATGATGATGATGATGATGATGATGATGATGATGATGATGATGATGATGAATAACATGGTGGTCAATACAGTGCGCAAATGGGGTAAAGTGGTTAACATTCATGGTGGCAGTACACTGATCAATGGCGGTGAAGAATATGCAAAACAACGGTTGGTGGCACTGTAGTACAAATACTCATGATTCATGGTCTCTCTCTTGCTCTTGTCAGCCTAAAGGTCTGTGTCAACCAGGCTAATGGACAAGAAATACAGGGTCTAAGCTGATGGTGGTGAGAACCATTTCCATGGTCGGCTGTCTGACAACCGATTAGCAACAAATGGGGCCGTTCATAGTCATGCTGGTCCCCTCGTAGATTTGGATCACATCCTCGGATACGCCTGGACGTTCCAAAGACCTTCATTGTCCCAGAAACTGTTTTGGTTCAAGTCATTTCGGATCCTTACTGTGCCATAGCATTCCAATATTGGGCCCATTGGATCAGTGGGCGGTTGCTAGAAATTCGTAGCACAGCACCGTGACCGTCTCCACTGGCCGGCCCATGGAGGTCCGCGTTGACCGCCTGGAGAAATCACGGCTCCCGCCTTCACAAGGCCATCGCTGACGCTTTTGACACACAGACCACCTGCAACCAGGAGCGGCTGGGGACAACTGCCACGTTGTTGGGCGCGGCTACACTGTGCCCAGCAGCCATTTTGTGGCCACTTACCACTTCCAACCAGCCACGACATCGCATGGCCGCCATGGCCCAACATGGCCCCCACCTATCTTGTTCTCCGACAAGGCGTAATGCAGACTGAGACCTAAGGGCAGTTGCCCATCCTTCTTCAGTGCCACGTCGACGACCTCGGTCTCCCCCATGATCAAGGACGGTAGGCATGCACTTGAGAGCTAGGGGGGGTGAACGAAAGCTGCGGGGTTGGAAAGATATATGGAAAAGAGAAGGCAGGAAGAGGCAGAAGACGTTGTGAAGTGGTAGGTGGTAAGGGGGTCGCGAAAAAATGCTTTGTAAGAAAGATCCCAGGCAAACGAATGAATGTTCTTTCCTCGGGAGCGCACTCAAAGCAGTGCATCGGGGCAATGCAAAACCCGAGAAAGCTGTGTGCTTTGAATGGTTCTCCGCCAAGCCCCTGGGGGGAATCGAGCCCAGGGTGTTCAGGGGGGGGGGTCGCGTGAGATTCACGTTGTTTGCCCGCTGACCGTCCCCCCGAACCCCCAAGCAGGAAGAATTAGATGACGCTACCCAAACCCGAGCTGCTGGACGCAGCTTGCGTGACTTGCTGGGATGCTTGCCACATACAAAAGTCACATCTACAAATATGAAATTATAAAACGCAACTGAACTGAAGGCTTTTGATATCCGTGATGCGGATCCCAACCGAAACGAAACAACAAACGGGTATCCAACTGATCCACCTTGAACACTGGCCTCTTCCCATGCGAGCAATCGACATGTTTTGCAGTCCCGTGGGTGCCCAACTTCCCAACTTCGAGGGACACATGGCTCATGGCATCTCAATGCATCTCATGGGTCAACCTCCCCGTAGAGCTGATCCCTCTGAGTTCGCAGCAAAAGGATGCTGAAACTCCAACCTGAAGCAGCTGATGCAGCAATGGGTCACCACTTGGAACCGTCAAACTTCATCACATTACTGTGAGATCTTCGAAGCCACGCCCATGATGCCCATTCAAATCCTACAGTATCACCCAGCCGTCCAAAGGCATCGCTGACCCAGGTATTTTGTTGGCCTTAAATCTAACGAGACGATCATTGTTCTGAAAGCAATAGAACGCATGCTGCATGGGATAATCGGGTCCTCCAGAAATCAAGGGACAGTGCATTTCAAGCCAAAAAGCAGAGGAATAAAGAAACCCGATGTCAAGTCATCGACGACGACGAAAACGACGACGACGACGACGACGACGACGACGACG
>VSDK01028876.1:95178-105651 GCA_009767595.1 Symbiodinium kawagutii
TCATTGAGTAGGATTGCTGTCTTGACTGCTCCTGGTAGTTGTTGATTGTTGTCTCGCTCGTAGCGGGAGACATCGTACTCCCATGCTGCGAAGCTCTCCTCAAAATTGTTTGGGTCGAGTGTTGGTTTGAGGACCTTTGTCAAGAATCCTATTGATCTTGGTCCTGTGGGAATTGCAAATCGTAGTGTGAGTTGTCTGTAGATTTCAAAGCCGATTGTTCGTTGGAATTGTTTGACCACTGTTGCTGCTGGGCCAGTTGTGACACTCACCAGGATGTATTTCAGGTCATTGCTCAACCTGACATGCTTTTCTCCTTCTTCTATTGTTGTCGCTGCTGCTCTCAGTTGTGCTTCTGTCAGCTCTTGTTGTGCTGTTTGTGATGCTTCCAAGAGTCGTGGGAATTCAGGGTCTTGTAGTCCTAGGAAGGCATTGAATTTGAATTGCCATTCCTCGAATTGGCCGTAGTCGCCATTGTAGATCGGTGGTCTGAGCTTGTATCTGCTTGCTGCTCCAAGTTGTTGTGCTAGGTCCACTTCTTGTGGTGGATCTTCTGCCATTGTGTTGTTGTCTTGTTGCTGCAGTGCTCTCCTGTTGTAGGGTCAAAGCACTTTCTCTTGTTGTAGTGGTGTGTTGTATTGTTGCGCAGTGTTGTGTTGTAGCTTTGAGCTCCCCCGGTATTGTCGTCACCAGGTTCCTCGCTCCGCTACCATGTAAAGTTCAACCGTACTTTGTATGATCTTTGTATCCCTGATTGTCACTCAATTGTCCCTGCACGCACTTGTGACTCTGTTCTTTTTGTCCTTGAGCCAGCCTTGAGCCAAAGCCATTGTCAAGGCTTTGTGTATGCACTATGCTATTGTACAACTCGGCCATGTACACTGTAGGACATTGTATCTTAACAGGATGGATGGATGGATGGATGGATGGATGGATGGATGGATGGGCAAATACTGTAGATGGAAAGACATAGATAGATAGATAGATAGATAGATAGATAGATAGATAGATAGATAGATAGATAGATAGATAGATTGTTTGATTGCTTGATTGAATGATTGATTGAATGATTGATTGATAGCTAGATAGGCAGGTAGGTAGATAGATAGGTAGATAGGTAGATAGATAGATAGAGATACATAGACAGAGAGAGAGAGAGATATAAGAGATAGAGAGGAAGAGGGAATAGAATTTATAAGAATAGGATGTAATAGAATAGAATAGAATAGAACAGAATAGAATGGAATAAAGACAGTACAGGATTGTAAAGGCTAAGCTAGGATGGGGTGGGCTACGGTAGGATTGCGCCGGTAGGATTAGGATTTGGATATATTTGGATCGGGTGGGGTAAGATCAAACAAGCAGGCCTAGAGTATGATAGTGTGATCGCACAGAATGACACAGTGGCAGGCTTGTAGCTAGAAGAGTTTCAGAAGTTCAAGAGCAACTGTTTCTCGCGGACACTGAAAAAAATACGAACGAAAAACAATACTTGGAGTTGCCCTTGAATGCTGGACTGGTTGGGAAGTATTAGTCCACCAACCATTTGTTAACAAGTACTAGTGAAAATAAGAAGTGTTTGAAACCACCAGCCAGGGGATTTCCAGTCTAAACCAAGCTTCTTCCAGTTCTTCCTCATCATCCGATTCCTCCATTCGCTCCTGGATTTTCCACACGCCATGGTCATCCTTGGCTTAGACCAAGGGTACAAAAACGCCGTTCTTGAACATGAGCATTCCGGCAGCTCCAGAGCACCAGGCCATGCAAGCGCCCATCAACAGCCAAACATGCCATGTTGTGCACTCAAATCAGATGAGCAGAGTATGATCTTGTCAGAAAATGCGCTTGAACAATGCCTATATTTCCAACCTGAGGTGCATCGGACTCCAATCTGCCACCATTTTCCTTCCACAGCCAAATAAAAATTAACAACCAGCCCCCCCTTTCCCATGGGCCAACCCTGAGATTCTGCGTGTGAGCCGCAAGTACCCAGCTGTCCCATCCAATTACACTACCTGTCCCCAAAGTGTTGAATTGTTGTCAGTGATGGTTAACTATGGTTCTCTCTCTCTCTCTCTCTCTCTCTCTCTCTCCACCGGTGGGTTTGAATGGTTCGTTGCAGCTAATCACTAATGATTGCAGGAATAACGCCTGATTGTGATGAATGTTGGTCAATTTGTGTCGACTACTGTCACTTATCAAGCAAGAGAATGCGAACTCCGCCAGAATATGTGAGCTGAACTTGTTCAGTTGGTTGGTGGTTGTTGGTTGGTGGTTGTTATACAGTTGTTGGTTGACCACGGTTGTCCCATCCAAACTACCGAGCGTCCCCAGATCACCGCGAAGATGGCTGGGATCATCAGCCACGAGCCTAAAAGGCCAGGGTGCCAGGCTTCTGCCAAGGGTGGCAGAATGGCCAAAGCCCAAAAGATCTTTCCCAGCATCCACATCACCTAAGGGGCTGGCATCATGGCATTGGTTGCTGAGCCTAGGAAAATAGAAAGAGATCAGCATGGAAAGTATGTGGTAGTAAGTAGTCATGTGTGGTCTATATTGTAAATAGCCTTTGGCTAATCATACGCCATTAGAGTCATCATTCATTGTCGCAGGTTGTCACTTTCGATTTTGTCCAGATGGATGACTTCCTGCCACTCGCTGTCAAGCTGCGATCATTTTCAGGGTATCACAAAGCGTCCGCGCTAATGCCGAGATGTGCTTCAGAATCATGATGTGTGAAATGTCCGAAGACAAGTGCGAGGAGACGTTGATCCTGAGCGCCCATGAATCAATGGGTGAAAAGGATTCGACCGAGGCAACCCACTAGGCTTTGCTGACGATCTGGCACACCTTCTAGACATCAGGGACTCGTCTTACAGTGGACGCAGTTACCAGAATCCATTCACAAGCCCAGGATCAGCAGGCAGAGCGCTAAGGCAGGGCTGGTCGACATCATGTAAGCAACATCTGCGGGATCGCAGAAGGGGCGCCGGCCACCATCCGGCAAATCCACAAAGATTTGCCTCGACTTGTACCTGTTTGTCAGTGAAAGCAGGTGGAGCTGGCAACAAGCTGATATCAAGCAGCACCTGACTCAACTGGGCCCTGATGACGATGGAGGATGCTGTCCCCCCATGTTGGTTCAGGTTGGGGGTGCCAGTTCTTGGAGGTCTTCAGACTCTTTGAACGCATCCATTGTTCCATTGGGGAGTGGTTGGAGGCACCTCCGTTATCATCGTATATACCGTAACCATCTTTAACCTACAGTATAAGATCCAAAAAAAGACTTTTCTGTTGAGATTGTAGTAGCCCAATGATGAACAAGTGCCTAACCATCACCTACCCGTCATTCTTCACCACCTGCGCCCCAGCTACATGGAGCAAGCCGTCAGGAAGACCCCCAGACATGCGGACCAACTGAGCAAGGCGATGGGGTTGGGCCAATAGTTGCGGACAGCGATCTCCTGGCAGGTTGCAAGGCCATGCACACTCCAGGGGCAACAGGAAACGCAGAACCGCTCCGGCTGCAAGCTGCATCAAGCTGCTAAATACCAAGTTATTTTCATGCAACAAAAAGCTTAGAGGCAGCTTAGAGGCATCTGCATCCGTTGATTCACGACATTGAAAAAACGACATCGATCCTTCGTCAGGAAACCTGTCCTGAAAGATCAGCATGATGGCATGGCACAGCTCAGACAGCAGCAGCAACACAGGACCTTCCAGGTTCAACTCGTGCTCCCCTTTGCCTCAGGGCACGTCCCAGCTGCCCCACTTGTCATGGAGGATCACGAAGAAAATCAACCGATGTTGACAAATAATGAACATTGATCATTGATCAATATCATTGATGATTATATATTCATTATCCAGTGTGATCCCTATTGATTAACCCAGAATTTGAGAAATAATGGTCTTTTCTTTCCAATGATCCATGATAAGAACCCAGAATGGATAAAAGTGATCATTACTGATGTTGACAATCAACCACTCGTAATTGATTTTTTTTGCCAGGGCTTCCAGAGGGTTTGCCCGATGCCTCTCCGCAGCTTCGGTATGGAGTCCGGCTAGTTGCCACTCGTAATTGATAAAAATAATTGTTTCACTAACTGGCCATGAACTTACTATTGATCACGGATTACTTGGACACCCCATCTGGGCCGTCCGGACCTGCAATCGTTACCTTGGTCCCAAACTGTCACTGCAACTGTGCAAGACTGCTTCTTCGCACACTGGGCGGATGTGGCACTATGTTCCGTCTCTTCTCGGTAAGTCCTACATTTTCCACATTTCGCCGCACGGTAGAAAGTGAGGGGTTGGGAAGCCACAGTTGCAATCCAAACTATCCTGATCTTAAGTGTTTCAAAAAGAAATCTACTCTAACACTTGGCAGAGCACGCCAATTTTGATGGAAAAAAACACCTCTCTTTCGCTCCCTAAAAATCTCCTTCTCCCTCTCTCCCTGATTTCAAGGGGTCGCAATGGTGGTGGCTCGGTGGCCACTCCCTGCTGCTGAGCTGCCCTTCTTGCCTCCCTTGCCCTCCGCAATGGTGGACAGCAACAGGGCAGAGGAGATCACCAGCAGCGAGCACCACTGGGCCGCGTTCAAACGACGACCCAAAATCACCACCGACATCAGGGCCATGAAGACCTCAGGGCTGCCCAGGATTGACCCCACAAGTAGGGAAGATATGGGAAGATGACAAGCGATGGAAGATCTGGAAAGGAGTGGAAAGGAGGCTTTCTGGGCTGTGGGAAATGCTGAGAGGCAAAGGTGTGAAAGACCTGACTGGGAAGCCAGGAGCTTTTTGGCAAACTGTTGATTTTGTACGGGCTCCAAGGTGTCGCATCCAGCAGCCGAACTGCATCCGAGCTACGGCTTTGGAACTCTTGAAGACCACAAAGATGGTGGTGGGTGCCCCGTACAGCAAACCCAAACAGCTTAGAGTCGTCATCAGCATCTCGAAGATGGTGAAGGTGAACATCCTCAGGTGCCGCGCCGTTGCACGGGTTGGTTGGTCTCCGGGCTCGCATGGACTTGCTCCAACACCATGTTTATGAAGCTGACCGGCCCAGTGACCCAGCGATTCTTCTTGAAAAACGGGCGCCTTTGACAAGCATGAACCTCTGTGAAAGCTTATGTTGGTACCGGTTGGTGTTTGTAGGGTCACTGGTTGTGAGGCATTTCTTACCTACCCAGCAGTTTCGTTGCACGCCCCAACGTCACAGTTCCCACATGGGAGCTTCTCAGCAATGGGTTCACCTCCCAAATCATTCGTTTATAGTCACAAACCATTTAGAATCCATTTATAGCAAGAAACATGTAATAAACCAAATGTTAAGGGATAAAAAAACACTGTGAAACCCATTTATAACAACATTGACAACAATAAACCACTGTGAAAGCCCATTTCAAGCCGCCCACTGCTGTTGCCACGTCGCAAGATCCAAGGCATCACCTTGCTCAACATGGTGGCTGGGACCTCCACCGGTGAGTCAGGGGATGAATCGGCCTCACGCTGAGGCACCTGCGGCGCAGCGAGCCCCATGGAGGTGATGGCGGATTCGGATGTTGGATAGCCATTGGGAACCTCAAAAAATGGGTGGCTTGTTACGGTCAATGGTTGATGACCTTGAATTTTGGAGGGGACACCCCTCCCTATGTTGAGATATGTCCATATCAATGAACCACCCGATGGAAACTCAACTGGACGATTTCCGGTCACACTAGTGGTTCATTGGCAAACACATCTCCCATCAACCCGGAGATCTCCGCCGCACTTTCAGGGGAACGCAACTTGACAAACCGCCGTGACCAACAAATGATCCACAGGGAATGGGATCGCCAAATTCATCAACCGACCACCAGCAGTCAGAACCACCAGCAGTTTGGACCAAACCAGTATAATCAACCACCAGCAGTTAAAAGCAAAGATAGGTTCTGATTTATGATCAAACATGGCGGTTATCAGTATGGATCTGAAATACAGAGATCATCCGTTCCTTCTCTTTTTCGCCTTCCTGAAATGACACACGGATCTGGCTCCGGGATGCTTCATTCTGGCTACACCGTGAGTCCCCTCCGTGGTTCCCCTCCGTGGTACCTCTTTCAGCTCCTTCTTCTTTTTGAGAGCGTTGTGCACTGGGGCCAGCATCATCTTCCTGAGCATTCCCACAACCAGCCATAGAACAAAATGGCACAGCCCGATAGGATGGGGAACTGTCATGGTTTAATGCGCATTGATTAAGAAAAATACGATGTTGGTGTTGGTCCCATCTTCTCACATCTTGACATTTGTCTCTTCACGAAAAGTCTCCTGGTTCTTGTTGTTGTTGTTGTTGTTGCTGCTGCTGTTGGTGGTGGTTGTGGTGGTGGTGGTGTTTGTTCCTGTCGGTGCTGTTCTTGTTCGTGTTCCTGTCTCTGTCGTCCTGGTCCTCCGTGTGGTCCTTGTTGTCTGTGTCGTCGAGGCCATGTCGATAGCAGCCGCTGGAATTGCATGGAATTGCCCTATGTTTAATTATGATTCTTCATCACAGTCGTTCTAAATGCTTGCGTCCTTGTTCCTAGCTTCGTTAGTCGTTGCAGTTGCTCTGTGTTTGGGATGCTGATGGCTACAACGGCTACAAATCGGAGCCATGGCCGAGGGTCAACAGGAAGACGGTCATGGTCAAGGTGAGGGCGTAGGAGAACTTGTACGGATGGCCATGGTCCCAACGCCCCACAGCCTCCATGTGGAACAGGCAACCTGGGAACAAGAACTCTCACATTAGAGTCTGTGACATCAAAACTTCCGTTTTGCTAATCTCATGACCGTCCAAAAAGAGGAGGTCCCTTCAAAATATCCCAGCCCGTGGTGGGTTTGATTATAGGGTCGATGGACCTCTTTGCATTTCAGAGTCTACGTTCAGGCTGCATCTCCAATTGCACAGCCAGGAGAAGCATGTGGTGAAATTCGCTGAGGTGCTCTCACAAATTTGGGCAGCGAACTCCCCAAAGAATAGTGGACAGTCATGCTTTGATCACCCCGCACAGTCTCGAAAGCTTTTTCCTCAAGCTTGTTTGATTCCCTGACTGTAATTTTAGTTGGGTAATTGGGCAGGGAAACTTGGCACATGTCATCACTGGGCATCCATAGATTGCTACAAGTCATACCTATCTCTCCGAGCCATCCGATGGATCACTTGATCGAACGACCAGCGCCTTGGGTGGCCTCAAGATGTCTCCCCCACTGGCCGCTGCAGCCGGTGGGCTCTTGGATTCGGACATCAATACGCCCAAGATGGTGATGAGCACAATGATCTGTGCGATGAACCTCCTGGGATGGCCACAGGCTCCAAGCTGGGGGGCCCCCCATGTCGGCCATGGAGAAAACATGACATAGGCAATCACTCGGCATGAAACGCTGAGTGAACCTATCCAACACGATCATTCGCGGGGATGACGGGGAGGGATGACGGCGAGGGTGGGGAGTACACATCATGGGCCGTCCCAGATTGCTCGTTCGCCCCAGCAAGCCCGTACACAAACCGCAGAATGTGTTTGGGGTGAACAAAGTGTCGGGGATCCGGGATGTTCCAACTTGAAATTGACGATGTCGACTTGAGAAGGCCAAGCTGAACCGACAAACCAAAGGAAGTAGATGGATGGTAAATCACTAGCTTTTCATGGGTAAACTGTGGTTTCTTATATGCTGAGCTGCCACAGGACGATTCTAAAAGTGACGGGTTCTCAATTCTCATCCATGGTGCCAGAGCCAAACACGCGCAAGGCTTCCCATGAAGTCAGAACCCCAATAGCTTCACGACCCGGGAAATAAGATAGACAGTTGGCACCGCCACCACTGTACCATCCGCTAATGTCCAGCTGTTTGCTCGAAAAACCCAGCTGCTCGCTTAAAAACAAGGTCTGGCAAGCCTTCCGGCCAACTGCATTTGCATCTCGGAGCCAAGTGGCTTTTTTACTGCTTCGTCCTTCAAGCTTCCTCAAGCGCGTACACTGCGCAGTCCACTGCTGCACTTTAACACCAGATCATGACATGCCATGAGAAACGACCAAAACTTAGAAGAAAAGCTACCTCGCATTGTTAAGAGATGATTTTACAATACCCACCCACCAACGCGTGGTCATCCTCACAGCTAGGCTCATTGCCAACAAACATGAACAAATATGAATAACTAACTAACCGCCAGCAACAACGGAAGCCAACAGAAGTAGGCCCCAATTGCAAACATTCCGCAGCCTCCTGCAATCCCCAGCCAACACAAACCAACCATTCCGCCACACCCAAACTGCAGACCCATATGACACCCAAACGGTGTTGAAAGCCCTTGGTGGTGGTGATGATGATGATGATGATGATGATGATGATGATGATGATATAATGATGATGATCCTGATCGACAATCTACATACAGGCCGGCGCATGTACATAATATATTTATATTCATTCAGCTATTTATTTATTATTTATGTAAATAAAACATACATATTTTCATATCTAAATATATATATATATATATGTATATGTATATACCCAGGCGAGTAAATACATCTGGCCTCTATGTTTAAAAACAACGTGCTCATATCTACATCGTGCGCACTCACACATATACTTTCCCAAAGCAGGTCTCATGTCAGTAGCAACATTGTTCCAGCACGCTAGGTGAACACACCAATGACCAACCTCGTCCAACTCTTGGGATGTGAAGTGCTAGCTCTTTGGTTGGTAAATGTTGGCCCAGCAAGCCATGCTATGGGCGTTTCTCAACATGGAGGTAACCCAAATCCAATAGTAATAGCATTAGTAAGTATAGTAATAGTATATAACCCAAATCCAAAAATGGTTGCTTAACAGTCATAGTTTCTCGTAAGCAACGATTTTTGGGGCCCCCTATGGCTCGAGAAACCATCATCAACCATTGTAGTCCAACTATTCAACCCATTCTTAACCACCATTTCCCATCATCAAGCACTATTCAACATCATTCACCACTATTTCCCATCATCAACCGCTACTTCCCATCACCACTGTCACCATCATTGACCATGGTTGTTCACCCCCCCAAGCTCCCCCAAGCGCTGGCTGAGGCACGCATGAGCTTGGTATCTTGGCTCCAACGCATCGCGTACTTCCGAACCTTCACCATGGCCATGACGCCGCGCGCCTCGCGTTGGGACGGCGGAGGTTGGTGACCAAGGCCGTGGAGGGTGCCACCGGGTGGGTGGGAACCCCCCTCCGCAGCCAACCAACCAACCGTTGCCAACCGCCCAGCCTTGCGCCACATGAAGGCGCTGTGACTCGTATCATGTTCGATGAAGGGCTCCGATGCAGGTGACAGGCCAGGTCCGACCATGGCAGTACCCAGGAGCTGAATGTTTTCAGTTTGGAGCTGCGATGTCTATCTGCATCAAGTGCACTTTACGTCAGGTCTCTTGGATGGCTTTGCTGCCTCATGCTTTGAGCCGCACAGCGCCAGAAAAAGACCCGCAGGGTGGGCTATGAGAAATCATTCGGAACGAGTTGGTTGATTGCAATTGCTGCAGGTGTGCTCTTCGATTCATTTCCATTGTGCATCCCCATGAATCCCCATGACCACTCCCATCAACCCCCGTGAATCCCCATGACCACTCCCATCAATCCCCATGATCCCCGTGAATCCCCATGACTAGCATCATTTGAACCCCCCTGTGACTGGCCCACACCTGCACCTCCACTGCAGGGATGGGCAGCTCGTCTTCCACTGCACTTTGTGTCTCGATGAGGGCTGGGCCTCAAAACGGGGTCCCGTCGTTGGGAGTAGTGGATCTGTTCATCAACTACCCCTGGCTTTACCATGTACCGTCGGGTAAACTAAGAGGGCAATGGAAAATCCGCAAATTTTGAAAGAAACCCTGTAAAATCAGCTAGAAATGGTGGATTTTCCATTGCCAGGTTAGTTTGCCAAAGGGTAGGGTTAAAAAATCTATGGGTCTCCCATTTACAACGAGCAGTCACAAAGATAACAACCAAGAGTAACCAGCAACATGTTGAGAAAAGAAGTTCCCAACAATAGGAGTTTGGAAATTACAAAGTGCCAAGAGAAAGCTTACTTCTCAGGCTTGAAATTCTGAAGCAGCATTCGGCCGACCTGGCATGCACCAAGAGTCCTCCGATTCATGAAATGATTGCATTTTTCCTGCGCCCTTCAAAACTAAATTGTGAACTGAATTTGTTCTCCTCTCTTATCAGCCATTCTTGGCACTTTTCTTTAAGACAGCACACACCAAAACAAATGAAATGGATTGAAATGGTCTCCCTCCACTGTTCAGATGCACTTCAAACGCAATAACTTAATTAGGTTAGTTACATCACTAGATATCGATCCACCACGACAGCTCGTCTTCACAGGTTGGAGTTCTAAATCAGCTTTCTCCAGGCACTAAGGGTCCCCACGCTCGCCAGTTTCCTGCAAACAAAACAGCAATGAATCATCCATTCAAAC
>VSDK01028893.1:0-19187 GCA_009767595.1 Symbiodinium kawagutii
CCGTTTTTTTTCTAGAGGTGGACGTTGAGGTCCATCCAAGTCTCTTGCTTAGAGGATCCGGCATTGCCCTAAGGACATCACCAACAACAAACAACAAGTTCTTTGACTAAACGTTGGCGTTTGCATCCAACGATGTCGGATCCATCCACTCGGATGTATGGCGCATGATCACATATTTAAAGCATGATAAGCTTACCCACAACAATTTTTTAGAGGTCTGAGGCAAAAACGGAAAGATCACAAAATCGAAATAAATCAAAAAAAATCTCAATTGCGCAGACCCCGACACCGTCCCAACATTTGGCAAGTGTCGGAAACGAACGACAAAAACCGCGACAAAACCTTTTACTGCAGAAAACTGAAAATTTATCGTGTAAAGATTTTCTTCTCTTTGAAACTATAATGGGCCTCAGAATGTTCAAAGTAGCAACATCTCTGAATAATTTGCCCGGCACCGCCAAAAGATCATGGGCAAGTGTCGGCCACGAACGACAAAAAGAGCGCCAAAACCTTCCAGTCCAGAAAACTTGGATATCTATCGCCTAAAGATGTCCTCTTTAGACTACAATGGGCCTCAGAACATGTCTGAGTGTTTGCCCGGCACCGCCGAAAGATCATAGGCAAGTGTCGGCAACGAACGACAAAAAGCGCGCCAAAACCTTCCATTGCAAAAAGTTGAGAGAAATTTGTTTTATTTTTGAAGCGCAAGAGTAATGAAATTTGTTTTCAAAAGTACGGCGGGACCGACAACGTTCAGAACCACCAACATCTCTGAAGGCTTGCCCGACATCGCCCCAACAGTTGGCAAGCGTCGGCAACAAACGACACAAAAAGATCAGAAAGCTTCGCGCACTATCATGCCAAACAGCGCAAGAGCTTTGGCCCTTCCCGGACACCCCCGTGACATGACATTTGCAAACTTGTCCACAAGTTCTGCATGGCAAAGCAAGCAGCTCCACTAGCGCAGGCATGGGGCGCAAGGCGTCGCAACAAAACCACGGCAAAGCGCACAATGATCCTGAGCATTGGTCTCTGCGCTTTAGTGTTTCGACAAACTTCCATGTTACGGATTCTCCACGCATCCCGTTATTGATATGTTGAAATTCGTTATTATATGTAAACATCAATAACGGGAAAAATGGAAACCCCACATGCACACACACACAGAGATATATAACATATACATATATTCACAAAAATATAGATAATACATTTAGATAATGGATAGGAACACATTATGGGTTAATGGTTTGCTCAAAATTACTTTGGGGGAAACCACGGACACCCAAGGTAACAACAAACCTAGCAACGGAAGTGCCAGCCAACCAGCCAACAATCACCACCACCAACCGCTGCGGCAACCCTGTGCACAGCATGGTTCTTGGGAATGTTTGTTGTGCTTCGGGTGTTTTGGCTCCGTGTCAAATGGAAAAAAATTCCATGGTGGGACGAACCGTTGCCACAGTTCCTGATCCATACAGCCGTTTTGGTGGTTCCCTGTGTGATTTAATGTTGGCAATCCTAAAAGCGAACTGGGCCCACCGTTGTTTTGGTGTTTCCCGTAAGTACCTTAAAATCGGCAACCCCAAAACCGAACATGGAACAATAAACTATAATCAAATTGGCAATCCCAAAACCGGGCATGAAACAATCAACAATTGGCAATCCCAAAACCGAACATGAAACAATCAAGTAATCAAATTGGGAATCCCAAAACCGGGCATGAAACAATCAACAATTGGCAATCCCAAAACCGAACATGAAACAATCAAGTAATCAAATTGGGAATCCCAAAACCGGGCATGAAACAATCAACAATTGGCAATCCCAAAACCGAACATGAAACAATCAAGTAATCAAATTGGGAATCCCAAAACCTTCTTGGCTTCAACCCCTGCAGCGTCACCCATAGGCTAGTTTCTTACAAAAGATTCTGGTGTATTGGTGTATATTGTATACGGTTTCCCATTGAAAACAAAGGTAAGAAATCAGCCCTCGCGCTGCGGAGCCAACAAGTGAGAAAGCCCTAGGAGGTATCGGTCTAGAGACCGTCGCTGTACAGTCCCCCCGTGGCACTTTGTAGCAATTTTTTTCATCTTACCTAAAAACTTTTCGTCCTCCCAAACATGGAAGAGCCTCGGGTTCACCCGAGTTGTACGTACATCCATTGCCACATGCCATAGGTAATGATGCTTTGGCCTCATTTTGAAAGCTAGGATAGAATGCTGCCAGCAGTGAGCAGCAAGGAATTGCGTCGCTCGCAGGTGCAACTGCAATGCATCTGAAAACTCCTGCGCGGCACCAACCACCGAATCGAATAAGCAGCTATCAGGAGTGACCATGATGAGTTTTAGCCTATTGCAGATCATACTCTTTGGGGAAGCGGTCATAACTTGGGGAAATGTACCACCAATGGTTTACCCCAAAAAATTGATAATCTTGATCAGCCCCAAAGCATCCCCAAAGCACATCTTACCCCATACCCAAAAAGAAACCAAGTAAGAGAAACAAGTGAGTTGAGAGAGGGAGCAAGATAGAGAAGGGGAAACAGGGAGGCAAAGAGATAAAGGATGGAAAGACAAAGAGAGAAAGAGAGAGAGAGAGAGACGGACATCAACACAAGAAAGAGACATAGAAGTTCCCCTTCATAAATCATTGCATCTTTGTTTGCGTGGGGCATGGGAGTGCCTGAGCTTCAGCCACCGAAAGCACCAAGCCAGAGCTATCCATCACCTCAATGGCCTTTGCCAAGGAAAAGGCGCACAAGTTGGTCAGCTTCACGATTCGGTCTTCCTCGGTCCGATGCTCTCCGGTTGCAAGCGTGCCGGGCGATGTCCAATATATGTAAAAGAGTTGGTAATGAAATCTTGGGATAATTGATGAACAGGCTCTATTTATGATATAGCTGCTTTGTGGTAAACCCAATTTGCGCTAAATTGGCATGAGCTTCTGAATTGGCTGTGAGCATCGCCAGCTTATAGGCAACCCACCACACCATTGTTTTGATGTGTTGGGCTTTGAAGCGAGACCCAAGCTCACAAAAGTCGGTCGCCCCAAAAGACCCAGTATTTGCCAAAGTCAGCAGCCGCGGTGGCAAATATTTCCTTGGATCGGGGTGCCATCTAAGCCCAACTGAAAATGTCAAGAACAAATTCCAAATCAACATCAGCCCGCTAACAGAATTGAAAGGGGGACGCTGGATGAAAGCTGGAAGAATCTGAAAAAGTGTTTGGATTACTTAGGGTGTGTAACATGAAAACAGTTTATCTAACGTACTGATGGCAAGATACTTGTGTTGTTTGCAATCATCTTTCATCTCCAAGCTTGCTTTTTTCAGAAACGATTGGTCATCTTCATTCACATCGTAGCGGTAACCCTGCAGCTTCAAGATTTTGAGGCAAGAAGGCACATGGTTTCTGGCCACTCCCAGAAATACTAAATGCATCATATCGAAGCTGAGTGTTTCAAACTGCCACCCTGGCACCACAGCCCACGGCGATATTCGCCTGGCACTTTGAAGGTATCCATGGTGATCTCTGCAGGTTGCAGCGTAGGGGGCACCACGAGCCATGTGTTTGTATGTGAAAGGTTCCGGTTCTGACGTGAATGGCTGGATAGCATCGCACCGGTCGCAAAGGACCCGGCATTTGTAGTAAGCATCCAACTCATGACACTCTTTTCTGGCTTTAAGGTCGGCTTTGAAAGCGATGTATAGCAGCCTGATTGTGACTGGCAGGTTCAACAATTCAACAATGTTTTTGATTTGTCTATTAACACCTTTGTAGTTGGTTGACAAAACAAATATGATAATGAATGGCCCAGGCACTTGAACCCTCCAGCTATTGGGCGCCCTTGCAAAGACTTCCTGTAAGTTTGGCTACCGAACTCCTCGCCATAAAACCCCCTGCACGGGTAGACACCTATGGCAGCATGGCGGAGTGACCAGCCCATGAGGTTAGCCAGCTCCTTGTTGACACCGGAGCGAACCTAAGGCGGTTGCCAAGCCGAGCAGAAAGAAATAATGTTCTACAAAAATATGCTTTATTTTGGTAATGTACCCTTCCCCAAACTCATCCAGCTAATCCGTGAGAGCAGAGCCAAACAATCGTTTTTGGATAGCCATCACAATAATGAATGGAAATGGTCACACGTTTGATGCCCATAGGTATTATTTAACAGAGCAGTCATTGGTGGGGTTCCCCTTAACAAGCTATTTGTTGGTATAGTACAGTGGATGTTTCGGGACAAATTGCCAAATAATGCTGAGGGACATGTTCATCCTGCATGTGACGCTCAGCCAGGATAAGCACTGGAAACCGGGTTAGCATACAGTCAAGCCCTGAAGAGAACGCGCTACTCCAATTCAACACCCAAAATTCATCATCCCTGAACATTTCAGCCCCGTCAGCGTGTATGCAACAAGGGATCGCCTTTTGCAGTTCAAGGTCGTTTAAGGAGTGCAGAGCCAAGTGGTAGCGAAATCCTGGAAGACTTTTGATATGTTTCCAGAAATGGGCTATGCTGTTGGCGTTGTGGTTCCCGCACATCAAGCTCTTGAACTGCCAGGGTGTCCAAAACCACAACCGGAACTAGTGTTGAAGAGGGTTTCAAAAAAATAAAGCATACATCAGATCGAACCATACAGGGCATTTCTTTCCAGATCTGAATTGATCATGGTGTTTCAAAACGTTTCACTTATGTAAGCTGACCCAAAAATATTTCCAAGATGAACAATCCAAGGATGGGAAACCCATTTCACTCTAGCAGGTACTCCTAGTTTGGTTCACCCTTTTTTCCCAGCCTGTCCAGATGCATAAAGTGCCCCGAACATTTCATGCGGCAGTAACACGGCCACGTCGCAATCCTGAGGATCGGTGTGCCCTGCAACCTGAGCCAAGCAGATGCTTGGGCTGACAAGGGGATTGATTGAAGATCTTGTGGCCCCCATCAAAGGGTCAGTTGCTTAGGAACCCACATCATACCATTTAGGAACCCAAATCATAACATGTATAAGTTTAGATTCCCCCTGAACATTTTAAAGGTGATGGTGTTATGAGCTCGGACCATCAGGGAAAAATCAACCGCTTACTTCGGTATACAGCAGCCATGGTAAAACCATCAGAAAAAGAATGTTTAGTCAGCCGAGGATCCTCCAAAGAGAGTCTTACAATGTATGGCTCCAGAGGGAAAGAATAATCAGCTTTGATCATTCGTTGGAAATCACGCTCAGTGTTTGCAGCACACGCTCCATGAGCACCGCAGCTAGCCAGCTTCTTCAACCCGTTTGGGACGGTACCCATATCTTGTTCTACAGCCCTGGCAATTTCTGAAGCAGTGCTAACATGACTGGATCCATTTCCCACCAGCTGTATGAGCTTGTTCAGCGTAGCACTGCCACCTGAAGAGTTGAGCCCACCCGAGCTTGATTTCTTCGTAGCTTCACCTGGCATAACGTGCGCAAGCAGGAGTGAGTGTATAGATGGATAACATGTGAGGGGGTGGAAGCTGGGGTGTGTTCTACTTGAACGGTGGTCGTACCAAAGCGAAACACATATGGGGCTGTGTTCTGGTCCTATGATCCTTTAGTGATTTGACACTGGTTTGCTTTGCGCACTGCTGTCTAGCACCCAAATTCATTTTCCAAGACCGACGCGCAGCAGTGGAGATGGTTGTTCCTGAGACTCGCATTCTATTAACAAAAATGCTGCCACGCAGTACGCTGGAAGACAGCGCCAGCCTAAGACAGCACAAACCCGATCGAATGGCTCCCCTCAGTTGAACATTCCGTTTCTCATTTGGCTGTTTTAGCCTTGCGTTTCGACCGCTTGTTTCCACCAGGGCCTCCTTTCAGAATGCCAGTGGCAGATGCCTCAGGGAATCATCGGAGTAATGGTGAAACAATACAAACATGTGATGGTTATATCCTCGAAAGAACGCACACCACATCTATAGATAGATGATTTTATGTACATACAACTCGGAGGATAGACATATCTATAAATATATATATATATATTGTATACATTTAAATTATATACATATATAAATAGATAAGTAACATTCATAAGATACATATGTTTGATATGGGCAACCTTCTCTCAAACCTGTAATGGGTAGATTCCTAGATGCAGAACAGAATTGGTTTACCAACCAGAGATTGCAAACACAATGTTTTTAAAACATCCCAAGGTGTGATTCATGTACCACACCTCGTTTTTCTCATAGGTTTTGACCATCTGCTCAAACTGGCTTAGCAAGCCTTCGATGGCATGTTCTTTGACCGGGTCCTCTTGGACCTTGTCTTTCACCGATGTATAGAGGGATTCGAAAGCTGTTGCGTGGGCCAACATTTTGTTCGCTAGCTCACCAGCGAATTCCACGCCCTGCAACTGGATGCTTTTCGCTCGTGCCTTTGTGGCCTTGTCAAGGATGGCGGGGAGAGCATCGAGTCCAAGCCTGGGACGGCGGTGGGTCTGACGCCTGGCCTAAAAAGAACCTTGAGGATCTGATTGCAATGATGGTGGTTAAGGTAGTGATGGTGGTAAAGATGATGAGGATGATCGTGGTCAAGATGATGACGACAATGGCCGAAAATATTTTTCTGATATCGTTGTAATGGGGTATAAGGAAGCCATAGAAAGCCTTTTGTTGACTCGTTTTCTCAACTTGGAGCCCAACATTGTCAGTTGTTGTGACTTTTTTGTCAACTATGTTTTTGAACAGCTGCAATTCCAGATCCAAGAACTAAGCTTGAAGTAGCCACTGATGGGCACAAACCCGAGAACCAAACCCAAGCGCTATTGGGGGCCCCCACTGCAATGTAGTCTTTGGTTCGACTGGTCCTGACTCATCCGCCTTGGCTCTTTTCTTCGCAGCTGGTTTGCTGACTTTGCTTTTGTCGTCATCCAAGGCTTTCAAAAGCGCTTCCCCTCCTTTGCCTGTGGCCTTCACTGCTGGCATGGCGCCAGCTGGCAAAGGACCGTCTTCAGCAGTCATCGCATTCAGCAGCTCCCGGTCGAGGGTCTTTTTTGCTTTGATCTTCAAGCCCTCAGATGTGATATCATCCTGCCTGACAACTCTACCCTGGGGCATATAGATCCAGGTCTCCTGGACAGGGAACATGACCCGAGAATGAAATCACTGCAAGGGTTGCTAAGTCCTTTGATTTCTGTTGATGTTGGATTTTACCACTTTATTGCTGCTGTTGCATTCTTCTCATTGTTGTTGTTGCTGTTGTTACAATATGCGCATGATTATTGCAGCTGTTGTTTGTATCTAGCTCAGTTAAATGATGCGGTGTTCAAGCACAATATCGATCATGAGCCCCTGTTTTTGGGTGTCAACCTTTTGAGGGTGGTGCATGTGTAGTTTGAGAACCCGTGTCCATAGGATCGTCTGGGTAATCATCGTCTTTGTAATATAGTCCGGCATCGGTGCGTTTCTTGATGATATCGTCGAAACGCTCTTCGCTAAGACTCTCTTTGAGAGTCTTGGCCTGGACTGCAGTCCACTGAGCCCGGTTCAGGTTTTTGGTTTTCTGCTCTCTCTCCACTTCGCACTCAACCTGGTCCCAATCCATCGAGTTGTCAAGCCACATCCCAAAGAGCTCTTGCTTCTTACGAACCAGCATAGGTTTGAGGCTGGTAGGAAACTTTGGCGACTTGATCTGCCGGTCGAACTTGTCCCATTCTGCCTTGTGTGTTTTACCTGGGCTGTCCAGAAGAAGATGGAACAGGGATGGAAAATGGTTTCAAGTGTTCATGGTGGTGGCTTCCCATAACTTGAAAAATGATCATGGTTTCCCCTGTTCGGTAAACTCAGCAACTGTTTTTTTTTGGTCAGTGGGATGATTTCAGGGTGGGTGAACCACACAGTGCATGCTAGATGCTGTTCCTTGGGGCATTTTCAGCTGCAGCGTGAAGCTTCTGAGCATTTCCTTCAGGATTAGGGGTTGAGGAGCTTTGGATTCCTTCTCCTGTGGCTCTTCATCGCTTGATGATACTTCTCCTTCCTCATCCTCTGAGCTGCCCTCTTCCTCCTCGTCTTCTGACTCTCCTGTTTCCTCATCGCTGTTTGCCTCCTCAACATCTGCCTCCTCAACCTCCTCTTTGTTGTCACCCTTCTCCTCTGCGTTGCCAGCCTCTTCTTCATCGGCCTCTTCCATCATCTCATCATCGGTCTTTTCTTCCTCTTCTTCGCCTTCTTCTGCATCATCATCTGAAGATTCATCAGCATCATCATCGCTTGCCTTTGCAGCATCTCGAGCGTTCAACTCATGCTGAGCCAAAACCAAAGCGCCTTCACTAGATGCTTTGTCCCTCAGCTCATCAAGTAGCGCAGGCATCCCAGCAGCATCCAGCAGAGCCTGATCCTCTGCCTCCTTGAGAGCTTGGCCTAAGCTACCTTTGATCTTTTCGAAATGCGCTTGTGCCTTCGCTTTGTTTGTGTTGCCAGAGTATGAGCTGGCTGTGGTGCTGACGGTGCTGGCAGGTGACTTCATTCGATGTCTCTTTTGAGGTGGTGTTCTTGGGGCGACAATCTTGCTGAGTTCACCTTGGATGTTCTTTAACTTCTTTTGCTTTTCTTCTGCTGTCTCCTCTTTAGCCTTCTGTGTTTCTTTCTTCTCCTTGCTTTTGTTCTGGCTATCATCCTCTGTCTTCTGCTTCGCATTCTTCTCTGCTGCCTTCTCCTTCTCCTCTTTCTTCTCTTCCTCTTTTCCTTCGTTCTGGGTTTTCTGCACGTTTGCTTTCTTCTCTGCTTTTTCAACTTTTTTGGCCTTCTTTTCTCGCTTTTTCTCTTCTTTCTTCTGGGATTTCCTTTCGGCTCTTGTTGAATCAGACTTCTGCGCCTCCTTTGTCTTGGTTTCTTTGGTCTTACTGTTGGTTCCAACTGCCTTCTTGGGGTCTTTTGACTCAGTCTTCTCCTTCTCTGCCTTCTTCGCATTTGCTGCTGCAGCTCGCTGCATCACCTCGTTCTGGATCTTCCCTGAACTCTTACCCGCAGCAACCTTTTCCCTTTCCTTCCTGATGGACGCAGCCTGCTGCTTCACCATTTTCTTGGCCAGAGCTTGCGCGTCTTCACCAGTGGGCTTCTTCAAAGCTGACTTTCTCACAGGCTGTGCATCGGTGTCCTTGCTTTTTTTCAAAGCTGACTTCCTGACAGTCTTGCCGGTGTTGTCACTTTTGGATGTCTTGTCTTTTGCCATCGCTCAGTCAAAAAGCACAGCAGGCACTATTTGAAAATCTAAGAGCGGCAGAAATCGAAAAAGCCAAACTGGAACCCCATATGATGCCCATAAAGCAATTCTTTTGGTCATTGAATCCCCATAAAGCATTTTTTTGGGGTGAATCTCCATCTTATCTTTGCAAATATGTTGGGATTCCATTTTATCCCATGAGGCAATCCCTTCGAGCTGAATTTCCATCTTATCCCCAAAAATAATTTCCTTTCCGGGTGAATTTCAGTCCTACATATATCAAATATAGATGGTCCTAATTGACATTTTGGATGATTCTACAAATCGCACGAATTCTCGACAAATCGCACGATGGTCTCTCCAAATCGCATGAGTGAAATGGGACAAATCTTTCATTTTTTTCCAGTTTGTACATGTTCAAACAGGGCGCCGCCAGATCAGTGCCCCAATTCCAGGAGCCTTGGCTTGCTTTCTTCTTGGAAGCAACTTTTTTCAGGACAAGCCGTCCCATGAATCACCTGCGGTGGGGCAGATTGATTTGATGGCTTGGATTGATGTCGTGGCAGGACCAAGAAAAAAACTCTTGTACGATAGGCAAGAATTCAGTGGGAACCCCAAGGATAATGAGACAAGAGATCTTTACTGGAAAGGCCAGAATTCATTGGGACACCACAGAAACAATATGGAAGCATGATAGTTGTCTACAGCTCGTTTTCCGACGATGTCTTCTTTTGACCCCGGTCCCAGCGCTGCAACTCAACTGGATAGATTGCAAAGCCTGTGGTAAAAAAAACCACAAGTATCAATTTTCATCATGTAAAGCAACATTTTGTTGCCCGACCCCCATCAAAAGTCAATGTCCAGCCACAAATTCTCTTATGGCTTAGACAGGAAATCCAACACCGGCATTAAGTTGGCATGTTTGGTCCAATATGAATTGACCGATACACTCTGGTTCAACTTGGAAGCTCCCTTCAAAGCTCGGCGCAGGAAGGCTCTAGATCTGGCACGGTTGGTCTTGAGGTGCCGGGATCGCACCTTTGCTGCAGCCACTCCAAACCTGGGCAGCAGGGTTTGGACACCAGCCATGAAGGGTCCAGTGCTCAATGGATGGCTTGGCAATATAAATGCTCACATACATATTCACACGCATGTGATAGGCATGTATAGCATACCTTGTACATATATATATATATATGAATCATTCTGCGCTGAAATGGGTATACTTTCCCAAAACACCCTAACATAACCAAAAAGCAATACCACAAATATGTCACTCCAAAGGACGCTCTGGGATAGGCTTGGCTAGATTTTAAATCTGCACCTCCTTTGATTCTCTCTTTGCCAGAACCATCTGTGTAACGAACTATCATCTCAGAAGATCGTGCCAGCTCGCGGTTGGGATCAGCAAAGGTGTTGATCTCAGCAACTTCGGGTGTGCCTGAGCAAGGTAAGCCAAACATATATTGGTAGTTTCCCAGAAGCTGGAACAAGTGTTGCAACCGAGTGTTGGAAGCCAATTCTATTGACAATTTTTCAAATATTTACTTAACAAATAATGTTTCAGGATGGAAAAACATTCACTGCTTTGCACCCAGGTTGCTGGAATACAGCCACACGGGCTTTAGCGTATCAGCCCCGAAGTACCCCAACGAACAAGTAGTTCTTGTCACAACCACTTCTTTCATTTTCAGCATGAGCTGAAAAAGGACGTGCCCTTCCAAGAGCGAACCCTTGGGCTGTTCCAAGGTCCATGTCACCCCCTTGGCCATGCAAATAATGAGAAGGACCACAAGTCTCCCGACCATAAGGTTTCCCAGATGGGTCGCACCAGTTCCAGACCCCATGGGATTCGAAGAGCTTCGGAAAGTGGAGCCTCGACTCCTTAGCGTTTTGATCAACACCTCCCAGCATCATTTGGAACATAGGAACACATCAATAGAAGATGTTGCTGGACCTTTTGGTTTGTCCTCTCGAAACCACCCTTTAAATCTACCCAAGCTTTCTTTACCCCAGTATTGGCTTTGGGTCTTGTGGGGGGTCTTTTCGGGAGGGCCAAACCAACAGGAAAATGATCACAATAAGTTTCTTGGACTCCCAACTGTTGTTTCCTTCTGAAGAAATGAATTTGAAAAGTAATGGGTCGCCTCCAGCCTTATGGTGTCACCCTGAACCGAACAGCCCATTGTACAGCCAAGAATGTTAATTGGATACACCTTCCCAAATCCAAGATGATGACTGACCAATACAGATATGGAATCAAATGACCATTTGTTGGAAGGAAATAAAAACATCCAAACATCAAAATGCCGTTGTATCTGGGGCACATCCATGACCATGTGCTGCATACTGGCGCGCGCCACAGCCCTCCCACACCGGGCTTGATGTTAAGGACCTGGAACAACATATTAGCATATCCCACATCGCTCAGGATGTCCTGCTCCTCGGGATGGAATTTGACATCCATAGCCACTGCAGAACGTCCTTCCTGGAATGGGACGAGGCCGGCAAAACCTATGTGGTGTTGAAAGCTGAACCCCCACAAATCGTTGGCATGAACAACCTTAAGCACTGCTACTACTCTGGACATTGATTAGCATCAACCACCACATCTTCGGGATGACCTTCTCGGTTCACACGCTACCCAAAAGTTGTACAATAAGTGTTATGGTTGGTGAAACAAATGAGCCATAATGAGCCTACTCCCAACATCTCCTTGGCTTCTCCAGCACTGATCGAGCACACACCCGCAAACAATTCAACGTGGTCGGTTGGGGATGTCCATTTCAATGTTGGGCAGCTGAAAATGGATGTGACAAGAGCAAAGATCACCTGCAGGGGTCGATTTTGGTTGTAAAGTTCACAGAAGTATTCTGGGTCATGGTGAATCCAATCAGTCGAAGATTTGGTTGCTTGACTCAGAAAGTAACAAACTAACGAAGGAAGGAATACCTCTGGGCAAATAATGAACATGTTGGGTCTTGAGCAATGCTGAAGAAAGAAGCCAAACAACATCTTTGGAGGGTGATGTCCACACTTTCATTTGGTAGCTTTGATCTTGATACTCTAACCCAGAATTTGAACAAACATGTTGGATCGAATGTTTGGACCAATGTCGAAACAAACTTTGGTTGGTTGCTAGCTGCCGAGATTAATACATATCACATCCCATCACTAAAGAATAACAGTTTTGATCGATGTTTTGCAACTCCTACCATTGGTGCTTTCAGCGCCCTCAACCCAGCAAAGACGTGTTGGCGCTGTCGCTGCTTCCACCCGCTGGATGCCCCGGTGCTGTCGCTGCCACATTTGTAGGGCTGCATCGCACGAGACTGACGAGCAAACGTAGCAGCCCTTTTGACCATGGTGCTAGCCGAATCCTACACACCAAAGCTACGCTGGATTGGACTTGAACCCCTCTAGCAAAAAAGAAAGGTGACGGATCCATGGTCCACCATGGTGCTCCCTCCTATCGGGGTACTTTCTCTGCCTTTCCCTCTACATGTATTTACAATACAAAATATCCCAACAATCTAAACACTGATCATGGAAGATGTTTGATTCACTCCAGGATGGTTTTATATATTTACAAAGTTATACTTCTACTTACAATATATACACACGTGTATGTTATATCAGTATTCCTCATCCATAGATACATGGGTGTTTCTGAAAATAGGACGCCCCCACATGATCCAATTAATCAACCAATTTAAATGAAAAGCGCATACCTTTTGCGGGGTGCTTCACTTGGAGAAACACGCTGATGAACTGATAGCCTATAGCAAATCATCTCATCCAGTGGTTTGTTGTTCTGCTTTGAATTCTCGTGGGAATATGTTCTCACACCTGCAGCGCTCAGGAACCCCGAGATTGTCAGCGTGGCTGTGGGTGGACTGGCACCTTTGAGCCTCTTTTCTTTCCAGGGCCCTGGCAAGCACGGTGGCGAGCTCGACCAAACATGTATCTATCGGATGGAATGGGGAACATATGATGGGAATATGTTGTGAAATCAGCTTTACCTAGATGATTTCGCTTTAGATGTTTGACTGGCCGAGAACCAACCACACTTGTTCCAAAGGGCGCAACATTTGGAATCTACTAACTGCTTCAACCTAGCAGCCGGTTGATAAGCGTATCGACTCTGGAGATGTTGAAACACTTCACCCTGGCCTTTGTCTCAATGACGCAGCTTCACTTCAGACCGTAGGTAGTCCTTCGCAATTTCTAATCACACGCTTCGCAGAAGGGGGGCTGTCGGGATGTAGGGCCAGAATGGGACAAGCTGAAGATTGAGCCACTGTCTTCTTATACAGATTTCTGAAATCCTTCAATTGCCCATTCCCAACTCAGCCCAACTTTGAGCGGTGTCCTCTGCAGTAGGATGTGTCCACTGTAGGCCTGGAAGTGACACAAACACTTTGGGGCGAGTACATGATGGGCTTTTGCACTTGCAATTAGGAAAATGGGCATATCTCGTGTGTGCGTGTGCATGTTTGTGTGTGTGGGTGTGTTGGCACGTGTGTGTGATGTGTGTGTGGATATGGATGGCTTGCTTTGGGGTCCACGATGCAGGACACAACGCACATATAAAAATATACATATGTATATATATATATACATATATGTATATATATTTACATACATGTCCATACACAAACACATAAAGATACACATAATTGAACAATCAACAACTACAGAAATTATTCATCAAGGACCACTACAAATTGGATGGTAGAAACGAGACAAGGGTGAAGGGTATGTCTTCATATTTGCCGGTTCCATTCACAATGTACCTATAAACACAGAAATATTTATAGATCATATATTCAGAAAAAATAGAAGTATATTGATTTACATGTGTGTGGCTGTTGATTAAATACAGAAACATTAGTTGAGGAAATCTTCTGTTTCGATGTGTTCGGATTGAGCTGAACATGGAGGAATGAGACCAAAGCTGATTGCAGGAACCAAAACCAAAAGACACCAGTACATCATACTTTGCTTGATTCTAATAAATGATGATTTCTGCCCCTACTGATTGTCCAACTGGTCCCATTCCCACCTTCAGATCGAAGTCGCTCCAGAAAGCTGCTGGGTGCTGCTGAAGATGGCCTGCGTCGGTGGGCACTGAGCTGAGGAAAGCTGGCCTGTTGGACAACAAAGCGGTGGATTGCGAGCTGCATGATTTGTCTTTCGAGTTCGCAGATGTGAAGCTTGGCCGACCAAACATTTAGGTTGGCCCTTCAACCCTAACACCCCAGGTGGCAGCCGGAAGTTGGGATGACCAAGTGTGAACCAATAGTGATTCCCATGTACAGTTTGATGGCTATAAGTACATCATATCCCAACATTCCAACTGGGCTATCCCAAGATTGCTCCAAACATCACTTCTAGATGTCAAGAAGTGTTCCGCCAAACAATTGAAAGTGGATCAATCAGTCGAAGGTGGCCAATTGGCATCGGCTTTGGCCTTATTCCAAGCCTCTAGCACGCCACCATGCTTGGCCCATGTCACTTGACGGCCCTTCAGAGAATCACCAGCATCTCCATAGCCATCGTCAGTCCCCATCCGTTTGACCACATAACAGCGGTTACGAAGAAGCACTTCGATTGCCTCAGGACACAACTTCGGAGATCTTTCTTGGAGCATGGATTCTCGATGACTCTTGGAGTTTAAGACTTGGAATTGGAATGGATGATCAAAAGATGAAATGATTTTCATCACAACTTACCAATTGAAAAACCAATGGCTCTTTTTGGGATGAGCTTTGTGATACGTTGACGCACAGGGGCACATCATATGAAGGATCCTCCCAATAGAAATTTTTGATCATAATTATGTCATGACCACCAAGTAATTAACAGGCAAGGGCCAAAAAACAAAAGTTCCCACCATAATTCCAAACCCAAAGTACTGCACCATTGGGAGCTTTCACCGTATAGGAATGCATGCCTTTGTTGGGGCCCTCCTGCGGCCATGCCGACTTGGGGATTTCCAACTCCAACAAGGAATACCCCTTGAAAGTCTGGCGAGGGTGGGTCTGTGATTTTCGGCACCTTAGGATCCTTAGGCCCAACGGGCTCATCCGCTGACTCCTTTGCTCGCTTCACGCCTTTTGCCTAAGCACGGCAAAAGCGGTTTTTTTAGACTGGCTGAATGTCATTGGGATAAACCCTGCTAAGTATATATATATATATATAATCTATATTAAACTATAATTATGTATAAAAGTGAAATGCGATGAGCCAAATTTAGAACCCAAAGACTTAGAGCATTTGGGTGTTGGAAAAAATGTGAATCAAAGGAAAAATGATGCCAAAAGCCGGCAAAATACAGTCTGAATCCCAACATGAGATGATGAAGCTTCGCCCAACAAAGCCCTGGCCATCTCCTCTGAAGATGCTGGCGGGGATGTGATCCTGGGCACATCCCTGCCCCCCTCTCCAGAATACGCTGTGGCCTTGTCGTTGGCTTCCATCTCAAGGTCTTGGCGCATCGCATGAGCCAGGCTCCCATCAGCTTCATCCTCAACAGGACATCCGTGTGTTGTTGCCAAGAATGGCCACCCCCCCAACCCCATGTTCCCTAACCAACGCTGAAAAATTGAAAAAGTGTTGCGGTCCATCTTTTGTGAAGCTAATTACTTTTAGGTTTTGAGAAACTCCTGCTATTGCCATGCCCCCCCACCCCAAGATGCCTTGATCTGAACATCTTTGTTGCAGTCACGCATGTCGTCCACAAAGCTGCTCGTCACTGCCACATGTTGGTGCTGCGCTGGAGACAGAACCTGCAGGCACGCACAAAACAATGGCCCCGAGAAGCATAATTCTTTGTGTTGGCAAAAGTAGAGCCCCCAACAAATGGAAACACCCACATGGAACAATTTGGACTGAACACTATACCTTGTTGCCAAACTCAGCCGTGCGCTTCAACCAGCCATCCCAATAGCTTCGGGTGGAGAGCCATGAGCTGGCCCGAACGCCAAAACGGCTGAAGCTCCACTCGCAATGCTCCATGTAGTGCACCAGCATGTCATTCCTTTGCGCAAGCAAAAGTGAACTATTGATCAAACAATTTCTCGGAGCACCAATACCCAAATCAGTAAAAACAAAAACAAGTGAATTAAGCACACATCTAGCTTCATCATGATGTCAGGGTGCTGCTCACCGAAGAACTGCATCAAAGCAATGCACATCTCAGTCAGCTCATGTCGATTGGGGCCGCTGTTCCCATACGGTGGGGTGTTGAACAATTCCTCCCTCCACTCATTGGTTTCCTTCTTTGGCGTTGACTCAATCGTTTCCCCAGATTCAGAATCATCCCCATCGGAATCAGTGGGGGTGTCAGGGGGCAAAGCATTGTCCTCCTGAGGGCCCTCATCAGCAGCAGCAGCAGGCACAGGAGGATCGTGCTTGCCATTCATCCTCAACGTGGCTGTGCTCTCAGCGTCGCTGCAACCAACCCCCTGAGAAGCCTCGCCAGCCTGGACTTCCACAATCTCATCAACTTCCATGTCCTCCTCCTCGGCATCCTCAACATCATGGTCATGGTGACCATCGTCACCATCCCCATCATCCCCCTCCACATTCTCTGCAACAGCCTCCCCTGCAGGGGATGATCCATGCCCATCGTCGCCACCCCCCTCCATGTTCTCCGGAACAGCCTGCTCTGATCCACTCCCATCGTCACCACCCCCCTCGACATTCTCTGGCACAGCATGTTCCGATCCATGCTCATCCTTCGCATCCCCATCCTTTGCTGGTAGATCCTTCGAAGCCTGGAGCAAACAATTTGTTTCCAAACAACGATCGTTGCCAACATTTTTCTGTAACAAACAAATATTTGTGGGTCATATTGTTCAATGGCAGACCCTGCCTGCTTGCTTCTGGTTGGAGAAGCAATGAGATATCCTTTGAGTTCACAAATTCTCGGGTGACATCCAGCCTTCTTGCCTGGGATGTTTTGGCATCCAGTTCAAGCAACCCCGCCAAAAAAAACAAACCCCTAAAAATTCTGATCAAAAATTTAATGTTCCAAGAATATTATGGCATTGGGTGCCAGGATGTGCGTGTGTATATGTGTGGCAAAAGCACCCCTTAGACATAAAAAATCTGACATATCACCAAAGTACTGCTTCTCCAAAGCGCCCTCAAACACCCAATCAAATTCTTGATTTTCTTCGCTTCCTCGGCTGCCAGAGATTCCTTGGTGTCCCCTTCCTCCACCGGCCTCAGCAGCCTCCCATACCATAGGCGGTCCAAAAACAAGAAAGTGTCGGTCAAAAAAAAACCAGAGGGTACTCGATCTCGAAAGCGAAGCACAAAAGGCTTGACCCAGGCATAGTTCAATACCACATCCTCAGCCCTTGCGCTGCAGGTAGTATCTTCAAGTTGAACTATGGCACCTCCCTCCCAGGAAGCACCACCCAGGAGTTGAGTGACACTCAAAGGCAACGACTGCTTCACTTCAACAGCCATCGATTGGACATCCTTCATGGTCCACGGAATCCTTCCCGGTCCTCAGGCGAGTGGTGTGAGACATTGAAAAACAATAGATGTATAACACACAAGTGCTCCCCAACATTTCTCACCCAACCCCTTCCCTGAAATAAAATAATGCCAACAAAACTGAAATTTTAGTTTAGTTTCGAACGCTCTTCCATGGTTTCATTGTAGCTGCCAATGCCATGACGAAGCGAAATCGAAGTGGAGTCCGACACAGGGGTTCTGCAAATGAACTTTTGATCCCTCAAAAAGAAGGCGCGGCGCCAAACATCAGATCATCAGACATTCTCATTAGCTTACTGATGTTTACTGGCTTTCCTCCAAGCACTCCTTTCTCATGATTGGGAAGCGGATGTTGAAAAGCAGTTGGTGCACGGTATGACTATGTACTGTATGCATGTCATATGCACACATGCGGCCATGGAAGTTGCTATGCAGAGCACGGGCAGAGCGCACCTTCCAAGGATTGGCTCCGCTGCGGCAGCTGCGCTGACATCAAGCGGCGCTGGCGATGGTGAAAATTTCAGCTGCAAAACTGGAAGTGTCGCACCCCAAAGCCATGCGAAGGTGTTTTCCCATATGATGGGTAAGGATAATTTGTCGTGGAAAAAATATCAACGGCTCAACGGTTCAGGATTCTAACTTGGGTCTCTTCCCTCTATAAACTGTGTTTGCTGGGACACTGTTGGTGGTTGTAAGTAGGATTGTGGCATCGCAAGTCCATAACGCGAGTCACCAAACCAAGTGCCTGTCCACGGTAGGCCCCACCACCGAACGGCTTCAAACCCTGGAGAGTGAAGCGGGCAGGGCCGTGCGTGATAAAAGGTGACTTGGTTCAGCCATCTCCTGCACAAATTCAGCCAGCCAATGTTCCATGTTCCGATAAAAAATGATTCCATTATCCTTTGAATTCCTTCGGGACCGTTGCCCCGGTCACGGTTCAATGCATGACCATAACCGCCAAAAGTGTGCTATATATATGATTACTAAGATATATGTGCGCATATTGCATGGTTATCAGCCCACAAACTCACAACTTCGCAGCGAGTAAACCTCGCAAGGAGAAAGGCATCAGCAAACCTGAGCCTATGTCAATATTTTTTTGGGGGTTCGCCTGTGGCTTGCAGCTGTACAAAGGGCGGCAAGAGAAACGCAACATCTTTGGCAAAGCTGTACAATGCATGGCAAGAGAAACGCAACATCTTTGGCAAAGCTGGCTTGGCGCAAGCGCGCTTCGCGCATCAACCCACCATCCTTCCATTCCTCATGCAAGACCATGAGCGGCACGTTGCGCTTTCATGATCACCCATGCCGCTAAATATGCTGCAGTGGTTGCAGTTATGGCGGATCTCCATTTGGCAAGTTTGAAAACAAAAGGCATGTGCCGATGTTGGATAACAAGACGTTGCGCAAAGGACAACGCTGGAGCCTCTAAGTGGGTGGGACATTGTGGTCCATCCGGAGACGCGCCATGGCTGCATTC
>VSDK01028897.1:1790-33606 GCA_009767595.1 Symbiodinium kawagutii
TCAGCGCCTCCGCCACCTTCGGCTCATTGAGTAGCTTGGTCAACGCTTTCATGCTGAAGTCGTCGGCGTGGGCCAAGACGTTGGCGCCGGCTTGCAGCGTCCCTGCCGTCTCACTCAGACCCACGCCTGGGCGGCGAAGGAGGTGGCAATTCTGGTTGCTCACGGTCTTCTTCAGGTTGCGCTCCGACAACAGAGCATAGTCGTTCACCTTGCTCTTCTTGATCAGCGCCGATCCCTCGGTGTCGCACGCCGTGCGGAGCAGGGCGTGCGGGAGCTGGTACCGCGACAAGATTCGGTTGGTGTGCTCCGGAGCTGCTTCCACCGCATCCTCTTGCGACGGCCATTTGTTCTTGCCCTTCTTGGAACCTTTCTTGCCTTTGCCGTGGCCTCTCCAGTCCTCGCCGCTCTCCCACGACTGCCACCCAACAGTCCCAGGCGCTCTTGCCGCCGCTCATGGCTTTGGGCTCGGGCTGCTTGATCGTGCTTTGGGGCGCGTACGCAGGCTGCAAGTCTGCGGACACACACAAGCACCAGCACATGTGTTACGTGTTCTGTCGTGCTGCTTCTCAGTTCTAGGCGGCCGTCCGGCTGCATGTGACCTACGACTATGCTGCTACCACTCTACTGTATGTCTCGGCAATCCGTGTGTCTGTCCGGGTCCGTGTCTGACTGCTCTACCACCTGCCTGATCAATAAGCAGCTACATGATGAGCATGCTCTGCCATGGCCGATTTGCACGGGCTTTTTTGTTGGACGCTGTGGCTGCAACAGTACACGTCAAAGACCTGCGAGTGTATAAAGGTGGTCAATTCTTAGCAGGCCATTGGTCAAAAGTTCTTCGATGCAGCAGCTGGCTCGTCAGTGATACATTGTGCCTCGTGCGCTTACAAAACCCGCATGCTTTGCAAACCTGAAACACGTTAAATCAATACACACAATGGTGCTGCCTGCATCTTAAAAACGAAATTCTATACACACTAGCCCCGTCAGACTCTAGAAGCCTCGCATGTCCAAGCACCGTGCCATTCATCACTGCCGTGATCGTGCCCTTGGCGTGGTCTGTGACGAAGATCCTGGACAGGTAGTTGAACTTGCGAGCTCCACGCATTGCCATACCTTGGCCGGCAAGATCTTGTTACACTCTCAGCCTGTTTACACGTATATGAGTGAGTTGCACGTATCAACATGTTTCTACTGCTACATACTTCCACGTGTAGGCTTCCAGGTAAAACCGATACTAATCGTATAGAACAGAGCCGAACTAACAGAACACACCGAAAATAACAGAACATTATCCAAGACATTCTTTTGAACATGTTGACCCGATGCAGGTTCCCTTGCCCAGCTCGATCCCATGATCTTCATAAGCTTCTCTTTGTTTTTGCTTTTGCAATATCCTTCGTTACTACGTTGAGCTCAAGGCTCAGCACCAACTTTGTGTTGCAATCCCCAAAACATTGTGTGGTGAAAAACAAGGAGAAGCTTCTTTTGCATATATTCAGTAGATTTCGTGTTTCTCCGTTACTGTGTTTTTCCCTTGTTTTGCCTTGATCCCTCAAAAATTCGATTTTCACGTTAGCAGATTTTTGGGCCCACAAGATTCCAGGCAAAACACCGAAAAAACACTAAGTACCGGAGAAGCACGCGCAGCTAATGCAATAATCCTAAATCGCTGTCTTAATATATGTTTTCAACTTTGATGAAAACAACGTTTTGTACTTAGAGAATTTCTCGTCTAGCAAAAATTCCTTCGGCGATCGCCGTCCAAGTTTTCAAGTTTTCGTTTTGATAGCCCCAGCCTTGTAAAATCATTAAACGCAAATTCCTGAAAATCCGATTTTTGACTTCAACCTTGTTTTTTTGGAAAATTTTGGTTGCAGATCGTTATGTCAAAAACGGCCTCGGGATGTCAAATTCAAAATTTTCCGTTTTGCGTTTGAGAGCCCCTGCCCTTTAAAATGAATAAATTTCAAAGTTTGAAAATTCAAGATTTCATCGCCGAGCTGTTTTGCGAAGATTTTTTTCAAAAACCAACGTTGCAATGATTTGCAGAAAACTGGCCGGATAAGCAAAACGCTTAGGAAAATCCTGTACCGGCAAATTTTCTCAAAACGCTCCCGGCTTTAGCCGGAAACGGCTCGTATTGCGAGCGGCCCCCTGTTTTGGGACCGCTCGCGTTACGCAAAGCGAGCGGTACCACGAGCGGTCCCGTTTCAGGGGGCCGCTCGAAATACGAGGGGTCTGGCAGGGTACCGCGCGGTAATTTAACCACGGTCCCTCAAAAAGGGGGGGGCTCGATTCCCCCCAGGGCCGCGATTTTTCTGTAAAACCGTGGCTTTTTTTTACGTTGTTGATTGCGAAGCAAATCGTTGGCCCCGCTTGCCTCATGTGGATTCAGCAGTAGTCCCTCGGCCCAGCATGCAGTCAAAGCTGTTCTGCATGTTGCATGCAACATTTGGCTTTGTGGTAACAAGCATTTAATTGCAAGATGCTGCAAATATCGATCAGTGACGCACGTCAACGATGTCCATCAGCAAAGCATTGCGGCCTGGTCGAAATCAACACAATACAGCATGGACAGGCATCTGGCTCATCAGACGAAAAATGATGAAGGCAAAAGTTTCGATTCCTGAGGTGGGAATTTCAGGGCTTGCCCTAAACCCTAAAAGGTGGAAAATAGGGTGGCTTGCCTCCTATCTGGAGAGGGGTGGGTAGAGAAGTGTTAGCCCCAGATCAAAGGGCACAATGCCCAAGAAGCATGCACATACACACCAATGAGATGCCACCACCCTCACACCCTTTAGGTGTGTGGTGGTGCCATCAATGCATCAGACAGACAGCTGCCACGCAAGCGAGACGCCCTAAATTCCCACCCAGGCCGGCTTGGCCGTACCCACCCATAACTGGGTGGCCAGCACCCTGAAGATGTCCGACAGTGATGATCCCAAAGCTGGTAAGAACAATGGGTGGTGCCTATGGAGAATGTTCAACTAAGGCCTCTTAGGCCTTAGCGCTGCTTAGCGCTTATCCAGTTACAATGGATGGCAGTACTGCCATGCCAATCATCCACATGTGCTACCGCAGACAATCAATGTACATTGATATGCCCTAAGAAGGGCAATACCCTAAACCCTGCGTCTCAAAGCCCCACACCATGGTCAATGCCAAAGCCCCACACCATGGTCAAGATCAAAGCCCCACACCATGGTAAACCCAAAGCCCTCCACCATGGTCAAGCATCAAGCCTTTCACCACAAGTGGGCTGCATGAAGGCAAGGAACATTCATGCCGGTGGTGGGAATTTCAGGGCTTGCCCTAAACCCTAAAAGGTGGAAAATAGGGTGGCTTGCCTCCTATCTGGAGAGGGGTGGGTAGAAAAGTGGTAGCCCCAGATCAAAGGGCACAATGCCTAAGAAGCATGCACATACACACCAATGACATGCCACCACCCTCACACCCTTTAGGTGTGTGGTGGTGCCATCAATGCATCAGACAGACAGCTGCCACGCAAGCGAGACGCCCTAAACCCTAAACCCTAAACCCTAAACATGATGATGATGATGATGATGATGATGATGATGATGATGATGATGCTGATGGCGATGACGGCGATGATAATGATGATGATGATGATGATGATGATGATGATGATGATGATGATGATGACGATGATGGCGATGATGATGATGATGTTGATGGTGATGGTGATGATGATGGCGATGATAATGATGATGATGGCGATGATGATGATGATGATGATGTGGTGATGATGATGATGATGATAGTGATGATGATGGTGATCATGTTGATGATGATGATGATGATGATGAAGGTGATATGATGATGAAGAAGATGATGATGATGATGATGATGATGTTGATGGTGATGTTGATGGCGATGACAGCGATGATGATGATGATGATGATGATGATGATGATGGCGATGATGATGCTGGTGATGATGGCGATGATGATGGTGATGATGATGATGATGATGGCGATGGTGATGATGGCGATGATGGCGATGATGATGATGATGTTGATGGTGATGGTGATGATGATGGCGACGACGGCGATGATAATGATGATGGTGATGATGATGGCGATGATGATGATGGCGATGATGATGGTGATGATGATGATGATGGTGATGATGATGATGATGGTGATGATGATGATGATGGCGATGATGATGATGTTGATGATGATGATGATGATGGTGATGGTGATGGTGATGATGATCATTTGGAGGATGATGATGATGATGATGATGATGATGAAAAGGAGGAGGAAGGACGGGGAAGTCGATGATGATGACAATTGCAATGAGGACGGTGAAAGATCCAAACAAGAGGAGAAAAGAAGACAAAGGCTTTGCAAAGAGAGGAGAGTCGAGCGAGAACGGCAAAACAAACCAAAGGCAAAGGCGACAAAAAAGAAATAAGGCGAGCAAATTGCAAACAAGACCGGACAAGACAACGACGACGAAGACCAAGAGTTGCCGCAAACAAATCAGCAATTACCTCCCAAATACAAAAGCGTTGCTATTTCTATTTTCTTTCGTTGTGCCCAGGACATTGATACACACAAAAAATACATAGATAAAATCACGTCTGTGTGTAAAGCCGAACATGCACAAAAACAAATATGGAGAAACACACGCGCACACACACACATATTTGTTTAACCCAAAACCATGTATCAAAAACAAAGGCCTGATATATGAAAGTAGAAAAAAGCCTTGCCCTTGTATGACTCATAGATTTGTAGCCCAAAAAGACAGGTTTATGTTGAAAAATTAGCGCGGGCTGATGCTCATGGATTAGTGCGGGCTTCTGTCCACAGATTAGTGCAAGGTCATGTTCATGAATAGATGTGGCCCTATACCTATCGATTGGGGCCGTGTAACATCCACAAATTAATGCGGTGGTGCTTCATCAAAAGTGCGGTTTAATGTTCATAGATTAGCGCGGGCTTATGCTCATAGACTTGTGCTGGCTTTGGTCCGCAAATTATTGAAAGGTTCATGGGTAAGTGTGGCCCTATACCTATCGATTGGAGCAGTGTTACGTCCACAAATTCATGCGGTAATACTTGAAAAACCAAGTGTGGATTCATGTTCATAGGTTAGCGCGGGCTTATGCTCATAGATTAGCACGGGCTTCTGTCCACAGATTAGTGCAAGGTCATGTTATGAGTAGGTGTGGCCGTATACCTATCGATTGGGCCGATGTAACCTACATAATTTAATGCGGTAATACTTCAAAACATAAGTTCGGATTAATCAATGCTCACAAATTAGTGCGCACTTCTGTCCACAGATTAGTACGAGGTCATGTTCATGAGTAGGTGTGGCCATATACCTATCGATTGGTGCAGTGTTGCGTCCAGCAATTAGCACGGTGGTGCTTCAAAAAGTAAGTGCCGGTCAATGCTCATAGATTGCGCGGGTTTATGCTCATAGGTTAGTGCGGGCTTCTGTCCACAAATGGCTTCTGTCCACAGATTAGTAGGAGGTCCTGTTCATGAGTAGGTATGGCCATATAAAGTCCGGCAATTAGCACGGTGGTACTTCAAAATGTAAGTGCCGGCCAATGCTCAAAGATTCGCGCGGGTTTATGCTCATAGATTAATACTGGTTTCTTTTCGCAGAATTTAACGCGGAGCACCTTCAAAGATTTATGCGAGCTTACGCTCATAGAATAGCGCCGGCTTCTGTGCATAGGTTTGAGCTGGGTAATGAGCATGATTGGTCCGGTGTTGCGTCCATAGATTAGTGCGGTGTCACGTTTGAAGATAAATGCTGGTTTACATCCATTCAAAAAGTGCAGTTGCACTTCCAGAGATTTATGCAGGTTTATGCTCACAGATTACTGCGGGCTTCTGTCCATAGAAAAGTGCGGGGGCAAGACATGTCCATGATTAGTGCGGTGTTACCTCCATAGATTAGTATAAGCAAATGTGCACCCTTACATTCGGTGCCATGGCCCTTCCATAGACGTGCGGGGTCATGTCCATGATAAGTGCGGTGTTGTGTCTATAGGTTGATGTGGTGTTCTGTCCAAAGATTTGTGCGGTGGTTTGTTTTTAGATTGTTGCGGGCTTATTTTCCCCCAAATTAATGCGATGACATTTCCAAAGATTTATGCGAGCTTAAGCTCATAGAATAGCGCCGGCTTCTGTCCATAGGTTTGAGCTGGGTAATGAGCATGATTGGTCCGGTGTTGCGTCCATAGATTAGTGCGGTGTCACGTTTGAAGATAAATGCTGGTTTACATCCATTCAAAAAGTGCAGTTGCACTTCCAGAGATTTATGCAGGTTTATGCTCACAGATTACTGCGGGCTTCTGTCCATAGAAAAGTGCGGGGGCAAGACATGTCCATGATTAGTGCGGTGTTACCTCCATAGATTAGTATAAGCAAATGTGCACCCTTACATTCGGTGCCATGGCCCTTCCATAGACGTGCGGGGTCATGTCCATGATTAGTGCGGTGTTGTGTCCATAGGTTAATGTGGTGTTCTGTCCAAAGATTTGTGCGGTGGTTTGTTTTTAGATTGTTGCGGGCTTATTTTCCCCCAAATTAATGCGATGACATTTCCAAAGATTTATGCGAGCTTAAGCTCATAGAATAGCGCCGGCTTCTGTCCATAGGGTTGAGCTGGGTAATGAGCATGATTGGTCCGGTGTTGCGTCCATAGATTAGTGCGGTGTCACGTTTGAAGATAAATGCTGGTTTACATCCATTCAAAAAGTGCAGTTGCACTTCCAGAGATTTATGCAGGTTTATGCTCACAGATTACTGCGGGCTTCTGTCCATAGAAAAGTGCGGGGGCAAGACATGTCCAGGATTTGTGCGGGTCATGTCCATGATTAGTGCGGTGTTACCTCCATAAATTAGTATAAGCAAATGTGCACCCTTACATTCGGTGCCATGGCCCTTCCATAGACGTGCGGGGTCATGTCCATGATAAGTGCGGTGTTGTGTCTATAGGTTGATGTGGTGTTCTGTCCAAAGATTTGTGCAGTGGTTTGTTTGTAGATTAGTGCGGGCTGGTTTTCCCACAAATTAATGCGATGACATTTCCAAAGATTTATGCGGGTTTATGCTCACAAAT
Organism: Symbiodinium kawagutii; assembly: GCA_009767595.1. Classification (NCBI taxonomy): domain Eukaryota; class Dinophyceae; order Suessiales; family Symbiodiniaceae; genus Symbiodinium; species Symbiodinium kawagutii. The sequence goes on from VSDK01028897.1 coordinate 8,907, forward strand.
AAGTGCCGGTTTCCGTGCATGGGTTTGTGCCGGGTCATTTTCATGATTCCTGTGGCGCCACGTCCATAAACTAATGCGGCCACGTCCATAAACTAGTGCGGCAAAGGGCGCAGGACAAAGGGAAAAACTCGACAAAACCAGAAGAGGGGAAAAACAAAAGGGCCGAGGACGCAAAGCCGAACAAGCCACAGCGACGATGACAACACAACCAACAAGAGAAACAATAACAGCAACTGCAAAACAAAAAGTCACAACAAGAGCAACAACAACGACGAGGACGACGACAAAAACAACAGCAACAACAACACGAACACCAATGCCACCAGCACCACCGCCACCACCACCACCACCAGCACCAGCACCACCAACAACAACAACAACGACCGTTAGAAGCCCCCCATCCCTCGCTCAACCCCTCGCTCTTTTGCCCCGCTGCCCGTGCGAGGCCTCTCACTCGGGAACACCTCCTGGAAGCTCGAAGTGGCAGAGCCGAACTCACTCGCCGTGGGTCTCGCAAGTCCTCCCTGGTCGCGACAAGTGTGTCCGGCCCAGCCAAGAAAAGGGCTCAGCGCTCTACATCTTCAGGCCTGGGAAGCTCCGCTTCCTACAAAGTCCAAAAGGACAATGTCCAAAGGCGCTGTGAAGATGAGGTCCACACGAGTCGTCCCCAGATCGCTGGACTGCACTCCCGCACGGCCAACCGGACGACCCACCCCGCGCAACCCCCGCGGTTAGTTCGCCCCCTTCCAGTTGGGTTCACCTTCAAAAGTTCAAGCTTCAAACAACGCAACAATTTTGGGAAAACCGTCGATCTAAGTGTTAGACATTCGCAACCCGGCAGGAACACCATGTGACAGAAACCAGTTTGAGGAACTGAATCTCATGCAGAGCTGTTCACAAAAGTCTTGTTTCGTGCAAGCTTCCCAAAATTGTTTCCAAATTCAACGCCAGCAATGGAACAGTTTGATACCAACAATTGGATGAACTTGCTGCATGGTAGAAACTGTTCCTGTCAGATCAGAAAAAGTGAAAGGTGAACTCCGCTGTTTCACCGTATTAGGGACCAAACAGGCAAGAACTACTCCACCTCAAACCCTGTCCTAAACAATATTGATTAGACTGAGACATCTTCCTTGTGAAATTGCTTTCACGGACCACTGCCTTCTGGAAAGCTCATCCAAAGCTGGAATCTTTTCGCGTGGCATGTGCGAGGTAAGTTGGTAGATGTTTTGTGAAGAAATCTTCCCAACATGAAACATTGGCAGGCATGATTAGTCATTCTGAGCGTGCTACTTTGAGCATGCATCCTTGAACAAGTTCAAGTGGTAGAGTATTTTGCGTGATAATCGTCTCAACGGAACTTGGTAATCCTGCTGCATCAAGCCATCTTCAACGGAGCATGCTGACCCCATGAAATGCAACCCTGCCCAACAATATCGTAGAAATGAGATCTATGAGATCCATCTCATACAAATAGCCCAAAGAAATTTCATCGCTCTCAATGTTGCCAAATTGATGACAAAAAAGCCATCCTTGTAACTTAACAATTGACGCTCGTTTTAACAGGAACATCCCATCCTACACATTATTTGAACATTCAAGAACTGATTGGGAGTTTCCAAAATCGAGCATGTGATTTGTTTTTTCTGAATTCAAACTTCCCAGCCTTAAAATTGAATCATTCACTTCAGAAGTGCAAAGAATCCAACATGAGATCCAGGAATAGCATGGCTTCTTACTGAATGATGATGATGCATGTCCTATGCGAAAGGTTCCAGGCTCAATGATCTATGAGGTGCCGGAGCATTATCAAGGATGTAAATTAACAGACATCTTTCTACAAATTGTATGTGAACATCTTTTGGAACACGTCTGGCAGAGATCTCAAAAGGGCTTCTGCCAAAGTCATATTATTATAATGGAACTCACGTGCCCCCTTCGACTTAACCGAAGGTAAAATGTCAACATGAAGACAAAATTAGTTCTGAATAGTTAAACTTGATGGGGTCTTGCCACAAGAAATTTTTAAGCACCTGAGGCTTCGGAATTGGAAGATGGTTTCATGGGTCTAGCTGCTCATCGGTTGTCTCGGAGCATGGCTGAAAGACCCTCAATATCCCTGATACATTTAATCGAACACAGTCAGGAATCAAGCTGGGCTGGGTCTCAACTTTGAAAACTTGCTGACCTCATGCAAGGCAAGACTGTTGAACAAGATTCTGCAGAATAAAGTTTAAGAATTCAATCTCACATACTAGCCCTCACACAATCGTGTTTGTGGCCCACTTGGAAGGACATGAAATGTTCAGAAATTAAGACAAATCTGGTTGCAGAATACAGGGTGGAAGGAATGCTCTAGCAGAACTCAATACAAAATCATGCGTTTGCTACATGCATTCCACTCCAAATTTGGCTCCTACCTGTCTTGAGAAACTCAATCTTTTCTACCTCTGAAAGTACCCGCTTGAACATGAACATACTTTCCATTGACCCATGTGCCAGGCATTCTGTGGAACTAAGACATGGTTTAGCTCTTAGAGGTCAGTTGAAGACCACAGGTCCTCTGTGAACTTTGATAACAAGACCTCACGGCAGGCCACATGTCTGTGGAAATCTTGAAACCACATAGAAGCCAGGGAGAAACAGACCTTTCCAGTTCCGCAAGCATCCTGCCAATCCAAGCACAACATCGCAAGCTGATGATTTGGTCTTTTCTTAGGTGCAATCTTACCTTATCAATCTTCAACTGATCTTCCCTGGTTCATCTAAAATGTAATGCCATCAAATTAGTCTGATGAGGTCGTTGAAGAAAAGGCAACAAAATCCTATGATAGCGGGCCTCTCAAAAATGGTCTGAGAAAACCGAACCAGAAACATTGCTCTCAATCCCAAGGCGAGATCATGAAACAATCCAGGTCCGTCAACAATAATACAAGACATCCACGTATATGAAATAGACTTTGGGAGAAGCATCCAACGAATCAAGGAGACAAGAGGATCCCACATGAACAAACTATTTGAATACTTCAACTGTTCTTTGCAAAGAATTTGCGTAGGAAAACTTTGCAAAGAATTTGCCTGTGAAAACTAGCCTCAAAGTAGTTTCTCATCTTGCCACAAGAAAACTTACAAGCCAAATGGCTGTGGACAACCCATCACAAGAAGGGAATTCTTTCCGGGACTTCCAGTGGGAACCTGGCAACACCGTCAAACCATCTCCGATTGCTCATTTGACACGAAAAAACATATAAATCAAGCGGATTCAAGTGGGGCTTTCTGATTTGATTTGAGTACTTCGAACCAATATTGAAATCGTGTCATTGTCATCATCATCCTCCTCCTCTCCTTGGCAAACCAATCAAAGCATATCAAAACAACAAAGTTTGACAAACACTTGTTGGTAGGCTTCAGCCATGAAATTCAAGATTTCCAGCTTCAAATAACCAGGGATTATCTGATACACGACTACATGAAAAAGGAAACGTTTAGGCCCAGGCACAACAGTTTCAATCCAGCTAAGGGCAGGCACATCCAGGCACGCACGGTTTAAGCATTGCAATTTGCATGTCCTGAAATGCATGCGCATCCGGACGCGCGTTTAGTTCCAGCAATTTCAATGTGCCTCAGGGCACGCATTATCAAACGCGCACGTTTAGGCACAGCAGTTTCTTTCAATTGTGCCTCAGCGCAAGCACTTCTAGGTACGCACGTTTAGGCACAGCAGTTTCTTTCAAATGTGCCTCAGGGCACGCATTGTCAAACGCGCACGTTTAGGCACAGCAGTTTCTTTCAATTGTGCCTCAGCGCAAGCACTTCCAGGTACGCACGTTAGGCAGAGCAATTGCCAATGTGCCTCACTCAGGGCAAGCACTTCCAGGCATGTACGTTTTCGCACAGCAGTTTCTTTCAATTGTGCCTCAGGGCAAGCACTTACAGGTACGCACTTTTAGGCACAGCAGTTTCTTTCAATTGTGCCTCAGCGCAAGCACTTCTAGGTACGCACGTTTAGGCACAGCAGTTTCTTTCAAATGTGCCTCAGGGCACGCATTGTCAAAGGCGCACGTTTAGGCACAGCAGTTTCTTTCAATTGTGCCTCAGCGCAAGCACTTCTAGGTACGCACGTTTAGGCACAGCAGTTTCTTTCAAATGTGCCTCAGGGCACGCATTGTCAAACGCGCACGTTTAGGCACAGCAGTTTCTTTCAATTGTGCCTCAGCGCAAGCACTTCCAGGTACGCACGTTAGGCAGAGCAATTGCCAATGTGCCTCACTCAGGGCAAGCACTTCCAAGTATGCGCGTTTAGGCACAGCACTTTCGAATGTGCCTCAGGGCAAGCACTTCCAGGTATATGATGCAATATGTATCTCTCGGTAGCCGTCATGCATCTAACGTCCAAAAGTCCTGCTGGGGCAACAAAGCAACTGGATTTGAGGTCACAAAGCGGCGGATATTGTGCAGCTGGCGTGCAAGCAGAAGTACACAGGTGGCATGGCTTACAAACTAAAGCAAGACATATCAAATGGATGGATTTCTGTCAGGGGACTAGAGCAACACATATCAGGAAAAATAAATTCCTGTGTTATCCAACTAGAACGCGCAAGAATTACAATCATCTGTCCATCTGTCGATCGATCTATCCATCTACCAATTGGCTCCGCAATTTTGGCATTTCAATCCCTAAGGGCAAACATATCACATCTGTGTGCAAACGGTTGGCACACCAGCTTCAATGTGCCCACGAGCGGGTAAACCTGTTGATTATTCACAACAGGTTTAATGTGCACAAACGCTTCGGCGCAGCAATCAAGTCTCATGAGCCTGAAGAAAGGGACAACTGACAAACGTTTTTCACAGAAATTCTTGCCTGAGGGAAAGCAAATAAGACACAAGTGTTTAGGTACATCAAGTTTAATGTTTCCAAGGGCAAGCGCATCCATGTACAAACCTTTAGGTGCAGTATTTTGGCTTGTGGTGTCGGACAGCTCCCTGCATCTTTTACAAGCACCAGGTTCCCGAAATGCTAAAGATGGACATTGCATCACATTGCAACTTCTGGAAGCAAATGGTTTGAAAACAATCCATTCTAGTGACTGGGGTGGCTCACTAGTTCAGGATGCTTCGTAATCATTGTGGATCAATGTCAGTTGATGCTTGGTGCCTGTTACAACCGGTCTCACTCATGATTTGTTTCGATTTTTCTGACTAAACCATTAGTACCTGGATGTGCCTGCCCTTAGGCAAATGAAAATCGCTGCGTCCTGCTGCGCCTGAACCTTTGTGGCCGGACATTCCGACAGTTAAACCGCACATTAAAATTGCCGCGCCCATTTTTCTGCTCGTGACAGCCTGCCCTTCGGCACTTTAAATTGCAGTGCATATCCTGCAAGGAGGTGCCCAAACGTTCTTACGTGATCTTACATGGAAGCACTTGCCCATAGCCACATCTGCAAAAATTGAATCGAAGCGACCTCGTCAAAAATGTACCTTCTCTAGATTTTAGGATCGGGTGTATGGGGGCGAATCGATAGATATCTCATCGTCAACATTTTGAATGGGACAGGACCCTGCAAAAACATGCGAAAACCACTCCAAACATATCCTTATCCCGAAGTCAGGACGAGATTTTGGCGACCGTTGGACCAGCCTGCCCCTAATCTGCTACTGACTTCGTTCACGGAATGCAACTCTGCCTATCTGACCTATCTCTGCCGAGCCTATTGGCCGTCTTTTGATAGTATCGGATTTTGTACCCAAAATGCAAACCAATTGCACACCATGGGGAAAATATGGGAGTGTATACGCATTTGCACTGTACAGAAAAGCAATCAAAACACTGATATTCCTGATTTCATACCCGTTTCAAAAAAGTAAAACATCAAAAGACAACATTAGACTGCAGTAATACAACAGAATAGCAGTAAAAAAAGATGGAAGATGAATGAAAATGATTACAAAGATTCTCGCGCCCGGTGAATCTTGGTCCAACATCACGCCCTCCTGCGCTTTGCAAAGAACTCCAAGCGAACCTTCGTGAGCCAAACGAATTCATCGTAGCTCTGTGTTGTGCGAATGTTTTTGAACACAAAGAATGAACATCATTGTACTTAGGAGGACTTGATAGGACTTGTGTCCTCCGGGGTCTGTTGGTGTCATCGCTGCTATGTCGAAATCATGTTTCCGTTGCTCGGTAGCAGGACTTGCTTTCTGCTAGGTCCTGGTTACCCGCGTCACGTTGGCACTGACGCTTCTGTTGTTGAGGATAGTATAGGCATAGGATACTTGACACTTGATAGTTGCAAAAAAGGAGATAGTTTCAGCGTTCAAACATGCTGTACCCGGTGTCTAGTGTATGCGGCACCTGACAAAATGATACTTATATATATATATATATCTCATGTGCAGGAGTTCTTAGTTTATCTTGGCTTCATTTAGTTTCTCCAGATCTTTAGGGAGTTCTGGTATTATGATGGTTGCATTATGTTACATTGATGTATGTTGCTATCGATGTTTCGGTCGTTGAGGAGAGAGGTACGGGACGCAGGGGCGCTTGCTTGCTTGTGTCTTTGGAATGGTATCGATGTTTTTCACTTTCTTTTGAGTCGGGTCAGTACGTCATGTTGGCACGCTGCAAAGTGACAACCTTCGCATAGTGTCACAAATGCACACTTGTTCCCAGTCACCTGTTTTGTTTTGTTCGTCAAGTGCACTTTGCCACCTGACTGGCGCGACACCTCCAGCGAAAGTTCCACTTAACTAAATGCTTCAATATCTTCAATAAATTGAAGCCAATGGAAAGGACAATAGAAATGACAATGGAAATGACTGTGATGTATCGTAGCATTGAACCTCATATACCTCACTGAACGTATGAATTTCATTGAATTTTGGAGTTTTGCCATCTTTGGCCACCTGTTAGGCATTGCTAGGCCGAATTCGGTAGCGATGTCGTTTCTGAAGTGGAACTCTGTTGGAGCGGACTCCCTCGCACTGTTGCGATTCCGCAACTTGAGGCTTCAGATCCGTGGAGCGACGACGGTAACTTGTGGATAACATCCAGATAAAAGAAACATAAAGAAACTACTTCATTACTACTTCGTGTAACGCAGGCATGAAAGCAAGAGGCCTCGTAGGACATAGTAGGACCATTTGAAGTATTTTTTGTTTGATTCTGTTTCATGTCTCGCTGTGTGGATGGAAGCCTTGCACCAATGGGAGCTTCGAAAGCATCGCTGGAGCATGTTGCTCCCTGAGCCACAGTTTCACTGTGATTCAAAACTTGCCAGGAAAGCACTGAAAACTGTGCATTTCAGTGCAATTCTCAGTGCTCAGTGCACTCAAAAAGAAAAATCAAACAAGAGTGCAAAAAGACAAAGCAAACACTCATTTCCTCACTTCGGTGATCCAAGTGTTTGCTGGCGGTGCAGTCTGCATCTGCTGACGAAGCAGGTTCTGCTGCTTGGGTCCCACCATGCCCCTCCTTTGAAGCATTAGGTTTCTTTCCGGGGAAGAGATTTCGTTACAACTTCGTTGAACACGACTGCAACACCTGGCAGGACAGCTCACTTCGGAGACTGCGTCAGCATCTTGCCTGGCAGATCTGACAGCTTCAAGCTTTCAAGAAACTTCTCAGAAACTTCCTCCAAGGTGACTTGGTTTTCATGAGAATCCTTAAAGCTAAGGCTTGAACATTACCCCCTTGACGAATGACTTGCCACTTGTCACCCTGAGAAGAGAACTATTCATTGTGCGTTGGTTGCACTTCCATTCCAAGTTGGTAGCCAATTCTAATCTTTTGGTTCTGTTTCATATCCTTTCATGTTCAACATTTTTGGATTTGAATGGATTTGGTGCCAGTGGGCTTGCATGGCTCTGCACAATTTGATTTGCGTTTCAGTTTCACGACCCAGAGAGGCCTTTTCGATGAACTCCACGGGAAATCTTGAGACCCCAACCTCCTCGATAGCATCCTGCGTCGACTTTGCATCGTTTGGGAAGGACATGGCCCCACTGTCAAATGCTTTGTTTGCACCCCCAAAAGACTCTCCAAATGCAAAAGTGTGCAGTCTGATAGAAACGGACCCAAATGCATCTCACTTTCACTCGTTGACATTTTTGTCACTCTCGTACTTTGAAGACTTGGGCGAGACTCTTGCAGGATGCCCTTGTGACTCACCCGGAGACTTCAGAAACTGTTGCCGAGCCGTCTTGAAAGCACGCGTGTAAACATCGTGTAAGGCCCTTGTAGGACATGCTGGGGGCCTGAGCTCACCTGAGGGCTTAGAGAGTGCGGACTGTGAGGTGTGCGCTGCCTGTCTTGCGCAATATCACCCCACATCACCCCACATCACCCCACATCACCCCACCCAACTGGCTGGTAGCCCAAGGAAGCACCTCACAGGCCCACAAAAGCTATCCACCTGCCTGAAGATTTTCAACAAAGGGGATCAAAAGGGCCAAAAACGCCAGTCGCTTCATCAGCATCTTCGAAGAATCAGTCCATCCAAACTGATGACATCACTTTGTTCGTTTGTGATCGGCAAATCACAAGGTCCTTGTAGCCGTTTCGTGCGTTGTAGTAGATCAGTTCGGTTTTGCTGTCCAAGGGATCTACCACAGTATCATAAGCATAAACCTCGATTGCACCAACTACAAGCGACGGGAAAAGGATCACCTGCCGGAAATCTGGTCCAGGCATACTTGCATCTTGTTTGTGCCAGAAAGTATCCAGAAGAACTCTTCTAAAAAATGTAAAATCTACTGCGCCTTTGCTCTCCAAATTACAAATAGCTCTGAAGCATCTGAAGCAAAGAACGCATACCATGACTGGACCATGACTCATCCTGGATTCTAAGTGGAACTGCTTTGGGTTGGGGTGAGTTCCTGAGAAATATCTGCATCTCAGGGACATAAGCCATATTCCAACTGTCTTCGATAAAGCTTGGCCCAATGAAGGTGGGAATCACGGTGTCCCACGACAAGCCTGGCATAGGAAGGTAGGGCACAGCATCCCGCGACTCAGTTCAATCTTCCATCTCCACTTCTTCAATTCCACAAATTTCCACAAAGAGGCATTGAAATCAAGAATATGCAAACATATACTACAAATACGTTATTTTCAAACGATTTTTTCTCAATAACCATTCCGAACATTTACTGCCTGATGCATTGCGTGCTTCGAGCCCCAGGATGCGAAACAAGTAAAATAGTTTTCAAAATCACTCCACTATCTTCACTTGTTCCAAGCACAGCCACACTTCACCACCGCCTCCGTCGGTGGTTTTGATCAGGGAGATGGTGCTTCCGGTGTGGCCAGTGGATTCATTCTTCGTAATGCGATTGCAGCAGGCCACACCAACACCTGACGAGATCTGGTGGGAAAAAGATCTCTCGGAAAGCCGCTCGTCTACCCCTTGAAATACAATGCTACAGGGCGTCACCATGGCTCACCAGCCGAAGCCGACAATCTTTAGCCAACTGGAATTTGGAAGCAGGTGCAACCCAGTGTGTGCAAGAATAGTTACTTTGCTTCGAGTAAGCCCAGCATGAGATGAAGTATGACATGTCTTGACAGCTATTCTGATATTTTCTTTCACACAATTCTCGCAAAAGAATGTACACATCATATACCATGTAAGATGCTCCGACATCTATTCTAACATGTCGCTGGCATGTATATTCTGCCATTTTTTTTGGCGTGGTCAACGAATGCAACGCGATGCAACACATTCTTCAAACTTCAATGCGGGGCTGCCAACAAAAGCTAGCGTTGCTGCAGGAAATAGCACATCTTTTTTTGGTCGAGCCAGCAAGGAAGCCAAGTGAAGCAATGGTGAGAGAGCTGAAAAAAATTGAGGCAAAATGTTTGACTTCGATGCAGTAAGTGGTGTTCACATTTTCAATTACAATCAAGATGAATGAAAACATTGTGTTGTTTCTCTTTGCACATTTGACTTATGATGCTATTGCGGTTTTTGAATTGCTCGCAGCAAATGGTTGGATTTCAACAACATAAATAAGAATTTAAGCTCACAGGATGATTGTCAGTCAGGGGAAGCAAAGAAATGACAAAGCTTTTTTGATGCATTATGATGAGATCTCAAGTTCATAAATTGATACGTGCGAACCACGCAAGTAGTTGCGCTGGCAGGCTAAGCTCCGCAAGCTTCACATGATTGAACAAGTTTCAGGAGCAAAGCTGTGCAAGCAATTTCTCAGTTGAAGTGAGGAACTGAATGCGTATGGTATGATGTATTAGAAATTGAGAGCAAGGGACAGGGCAGTAGCAATAGGGAATGGGAGGTCACTTGAGAGTGAACCCTGGATGGGAGTAGACGTGAGAATAGTAAATGTGCGAAGATGTGTTAGCCGTTGGCACTCACCGGCTTCCCTGTCATCTAACACAGGATTTCCATGTCCTATCCTGGGATCCACTTCCTCCTTTTCGTCACATCTCGTTGGATAAGAATGGCACATGGTAGCCGCTTCGGTTCACACTGGAAGGCAATCCAAGCATTCAAGAACCAAATATAATCACCGTCACAGGTCACACCATATCACACCAGTGCAGCCAAAGTCACCATCCTCGGTAATGTCAGCCAGTGGATTCCTAGCCATGGGACAGGGGCACTTCATCGGGGATGCTGTACGGCTGCAAAACAAAAGTGAGGAGAACAATATTTCTCTGCGTAAGGGCGTCAATGCTTAGCGGATTTGTTTGAAGTAAACAAATGTAAAGTGGAGAACACCAACTGATTTCAAGAACTGCTTCAAGCACTGAGAATCTGATGGTTGATGATGGTTGTCCGGTGCAGAGTGCCACTAGGCACTAGTTCACAGTGACTTGACAGAGGGCAACACGATGTCCAGTCTATACTTCTAAAATGATATAAACACAAGTGCTTTCTACCAAGCTTTGTTTCATTGCCGAGAATCTTAATGATCTTCAAGGATCCATTGCCAATCACCTTCAAGCCAGGGATTTCGCCTCTGATTTCCTTCGGCGACAGCGGCTGAAGTGATCAAAGATTTCTCAAAACAAAAACATAAAAACACATGATTAATTCAAGTACAAAAGAAAGTCAAATAGCTTAATATCATGTATGGATAAATTGACTACACATTTTTTCTACATCTCTTTGTTACGTGCCAAGTAAGCTTGGACATCATCATATCATATATATATATAAACATCATTCAAGTAACGCATTTCAGATCACAAAGGCCCACAGGAAACGCTTGGAAACTACCTATCTTACTGCCTTCATTCCTATCTACTATTTACTATCGTCTACAGCTATCTACAGTATGAAGATCTATCTATCAATCACTTTCAATCCATCTATCCAATCTGTTTTTCACGTAACCTACACTATCATAAGATTCTACACGTGGCCGTTTGCCTCGGTCTGCGACCGATTCCACCCCTGCGCTTTGTTCGCGGTCAAGTCTCCATGGGGTTTTGCAAGACCCGAGTGTAGGGTCCCATGATGTTGTCCTGAGAAGGGCTTGACATGCTGATGCTCTGCTCTGCCTCTCCCTTACTTTTCATCTACATTGCCTTCATAGGCCTTGGTCTCCCCGGAAAGCAGAACAAAAGAAAACACAGGGCCAAACACGTTACAAACACATGATTACATACAACATATCTGAAAAGGGGTGACAAATGATATGTTGGGTCACAGGGCCCCCCTCTAGAGCTACCCCCTGGAGTGTTAGGACCATTTTAGTCGCCAGAAAACATATGAAAACATGGTGCTTGCAGAAAAATGTGCCCTCTCGATCCCTCTCGGGACCTCTCAACACATGGCACTCGGGGGCCCCCGTAGTTTTTCACGTCTCGCTGCCAGGCATCTGCTTCTGCCAAACCCAAATACCTGGGTTCATCGATGTTCGAGTCATCCAAGTGAATCGAAGAGGCCGAGTAGTACAGCCAATATTTTCCCTGCAACACTGTGAACCTCTTCGCTTTGGAAGTTGGTGTCGTTGTTCGTTTCAAAAGCAGGGGCATGTGAGCGACAGCTACATGACACAGCATGACTCATAATCGCTATTGTTACATATTGTTATCGTCGTTTGCAGTAACGTCTGACTTTCTGAATGCGCGGACATTTGATGCATGTACAATGAACCCCAAACACAATTGATATGCTATCCAAGTAGCTTCACATGTGAACAAGCGTTGTGGCACACCATTGTTGTGTTGTTGCTTGCGTGGGTGTTGGGTTTCGGACAACCCATGTCATGTAATGGACTGTTTTGGGGTGTAACCCGCAAGCCGGCTTGCAATGACAATGCAAGGTTCCCTGTGGGACGAAAATCCAATGGAAGGCCTTTGGGACTTCCGTATGTGAAGCGACTTGTCAGGTGCCAACGATCGACGTGCAAAGCTGGAAAGACAACTACGACCGAGGGAAGGCTATGGCAGCAATGCGAGGCAAATCACCAAAGACATTGAAAGACTCTCTCCTTAGGCTTGTCTCTCAAAAGGACTTCAACAAATAATACAGCATACAAGTCACCATATACAGCCTCGTCTGCCACAAGCTTTGGCCATGTGAATTTGCCAGGCCCATATTTTCTTTTTGGACCGGCAATGCTCTGTCTGAATCGGTCAGATCTTGAAGAGAACAAATGGTTGGGGTCGACCTTGATCTGATGCCGTGTTCAGAATTCACCGTGAGCAGCCGCAAAACGATATTCCAAGATATTCCAAGGATGTAGTCATCTCGATGTATCTAGATTCATTCCAGACCATCTCAGTATCATGGATAGTAGACCCTTTAGTGTAGACTCAGGTGCTTTGCCCGGCCCAGCTCAAGCCTTGACTTTGTTGTAGAACACGCCGGCATTCCCAACTCGAGACTGACCCTCTTTCTCCCAATCCAACCTCAAACAAAATCCATCAAACAAAAACAGCCACAGCTCATAGCGGAAATGGCCATGTACTCGTCTCATTGGACAGCGATGGTGACATCCAAGCTCTTAACTATTCTTAAGTACATATAAAGATACGTATCGTATATGGAGACTTTACAAACAAGGAAGGTTTAAGGTTGGGGAAGGTGGTCATAAATGAGGCTCTGTACTACTCTGTACCTGCATAGCCGACTTCCCAAGCTGCACACGTTTCATTGGAAAACAGCTGCTGGATCCGAGTCCATTCGGAGTTTCTGATTTGCAAATGCCGCGCTGCTTGCGACCCGCAATTTGAAAGAATTGAGATTTGATATGTTCAAAAAATATCTTCAGACCATCAGGATTCAGTAATAATATTCGATAGGGTTGAATGCAGCAGTTGTCCTGTGACAGTTCTCTCGGCAAGTCGCGTGGGCTCCAGAATCCTTGTAGGTGGACCAAACTTCCACTTTCCAACTTCGGCTTGACAAGCTGAGATGTGGGAGGTGTTGAATAGAAGAGGCTCGTATTGCCTCAGAAACTCAACGTTGTGAGGAATAAGAAAAATACAAATTATTTTACTTGTCTATTTTGTTGGCAAAACGAAATGGCACTCCTTTGCTCTTCACTTTACTTCTGCACTGCGCTTACTCTTCCACTTTACCTCTTCACTACACTCACTCTTCCACTTTGCTTCTTCACAACACTTCCTCTTGAACTCTACCTCTTCACTACACTTGCTCTTTCACTTTACTTTCTCTTCACTTTTCTTCTGCACTGCGCTTACTCTTAATTTACTTCTTCAGCACACTTACTCTTCCACTTTACTTCTTCACTACACTTACTCTTTCACTTTACTTCTTCACTACCTTTGCTCTTCACTTTACTTCTGCATTACCCTTACTCTTCCACTTTACTTCTTCACTGTACTCTCTCTTCACTTTTCTTCTGCACTGCGCTTACTCTTAATTTACTTCTTCACTACCTTTACTCTTTTACTTCTGCACTGCACTTGCTACTAATTTACTTCTTCAGTACACTACTCTTCAACTTTCCTTACTCACTACACTTACTCTTTCACTTGACTTCTTCACTACACTTACTCTTCCACTTTACTTCTTCACTACACTTACTCTTCCACTTTACTTCTTCACTACACTTACTCTTCCACTGATCTTCTGCACTGCGCTTACTCTCAATTTACTTCTTCAGTACACTTACTCTTGCCCTTTACTTCTTCACTACACTTACTCTTCCACTTTACTTCTTCACTACACTTACTCTTCCACTTTGCTTCTTCACAACACTTACTCTTTCACTCTACCTCTTCACTACACTTGCTCTTTCACTTTACTTCTTCAGCACACTTACTCTTCCACTTTACTCCTTCACTACACTTACTCTTCCACTTTACTTCTTCACTGCACTTACTCTTCCACTTTGCTTCTTCACAACACTTAGTCTTTCACTCTACCTCTTCACTACACTTGCTCTTTCACTTTACTTCTTCACTACACTTACTCTTCCACTTTTCTTCTGCACTGCGCTTACTCTCAATTTACTTCTTCAGTACACTTACTCTTGCCCTTTACTTCTTCACTACACTTACTCTTCCACTTTACTTCTTCATTACACTGACTCTTCCACTTTACTTCTTCACTACCTTTGCTCTTCACTTTACTTCTGCATCGCGCTTACTCTTAATTTACTTCTTCAATACACTTACTCTTCCACTTTCCTTCTTCACTACACTTACTCTTCCACTTTACTTCTTCACTACCTTTGCTCTTCACTTTACTTCTGCATCGCGCTTACTCTTAATTTACTTCTTCAATACACGTACTCTTCCACTTTCCTTCTTCAGTACACTTACTCTTCCACTTTCCTTCTTCAGTACACTTACTCTTCCACTTTCCTTCTTCAGTACACTTACTCTTCCACTTTCCTTCTTCAGTACACTTACTCTTCCACTTTCCTTCTTCAGTACACTTACTCTTCCACTTTCCTTCTTCAGTACACTTACTCTTCCACTTTACTTCTTCATTACACTGACTCTTCCACTTTGCTTCTTCACAACACTTCTATACTCTTCCACTTTACTTCTTCACTACACTTACCCTTCCACTTTGCTTCTTCACAACACTTCCTCTTTCACTCTACCTCTTCACTACACTTGCTCTTTCACTTTACTTCTTCACTGTACTTTCTCTTCACTTTTCTTCTTCACTACACTTACTCTTCCACTTTACTTCTTCACTACCTTTGCTCTTCACTTTACTTCTGCATCGCGCTTACTCTTAATTTACTTCTTCAATACACTTACTCTTCCACTTTCCTTATTCACAACACTTACTCTTTCACCTTTCCTCTTCCCTACACTTACCCTTCCACTTTGCTTCTTCACAACACTTGCTCTTTCACTTTACTTCTTCACTGTACTTTCTCTTCACTTTTCTTCTGCACTACACTTGGCGATGGCCATTACATTGTCTCCATAACTTGGAGTCTCTCTTCGTAACTTGCTTTGATACAATGAGAGAGACAAACGGCTTGCCCTCTACAGCTTGTGGCTCATGGAGGTGGGGCAGATGGCAGAAAAACCTTGCAACTACTAGACAATTGCACCTGAAAACTTACGAGGGCACTACCTTAGTCACATGAAACGGTTTGTGCCAAAGAAAAGGCCTGGCTTAGGCACGAGGAATGTGTCGTGCCGAACTTTTGTGAAAATATACAATTATATACTATTTACATCTTTATGCATTTAGTGTTCTATTCTGATTCTGATGTCATTTTTGTTGGGTTGGAGTTGACCGCTACAAAAAGAGCATCATTGCAGGTTAGGACAGAGATGCCTAGTCATCACAAACGAAGGATCAAAGTTGTCTTCCACTCACACCGTATTCGGCACCTAGATGTGGATGGTTCAAGATGTTCAAAGATTAGCTGTTTTCGAGGATATGTGAAAACAAGGGCACTAACAGTGTGCGGATACTACCACTTTACGACATATGAATGAAGGAGCTGCCGCAAGACTGTCAAAGTGTTCGGCGCTGTGCCCCAACGCGACCCTACCAAGATCTGCCAAGTTTCTCATAGAACAATGTCACAGTGTTGGATGCCTGTGACCAAATGGGATGCAAATCAAATGATTGCAGGCAGGCCAAACCACGCATGCGGCTCTCATTGCTGAAACGAAGCGTTGCTCAACTGCTCATATTTGCTCATATCTGCCAATTGTGACGGAAAAATCGGTCTTGCTGAACTGCTTCGGAATCCCCCTTCACTTTCACAGCGCACCTCATCATGAAAAATGTCAGCTCGAACAGTGCCAAAGTTGATCACAGCAAGTGGGAGTTCCTGACAGTGAGGGTGGAAGGAAGGAGAACAGTACACATTGCCTGAGAAAGGATCAACATGAACAAAGGCGCATCTTGTAAATGAGTAGTCAACCCTCAAAGCTTGTAGCCATTGCTGGTGGATCTGCTGATTTGATTTGCCTCAATGTCTCAGTAGGCTGTTTAGATCTGTGTTTAGATCTGTTGAGTTTAGTTTGATCGTCGTTTAGAATTCATCCACCCTCTTTCAAGGAGTGCTTGCAGCAATGTGTTCGCCAGTGGCACTTGATCTGCAAACTGGGTGGACCAACGAAAGCACTCAGAAAAGCAAATGCATCTGTCTGCTCATTCCCGCTTGAACTCTGCCTTAAAGGAAGTTGGGTCTGTGATTGAGGCCACATAGTGTTGGATGTTTGCGATCGCACCTCAAAAACACGAAGCAGCAAAAACATGTTTCTTTGTGTTTCTTTTCTGAGGTCAACACAATGACAAGAGCAAATATGAGAAAAGCAGGAGTCATCGAGCAAGCAGGTCCAATATGTTCCTAGGGAGCCTGTTTCCTATGGAGTCAGTAGAAGGCTCGACTTGCCAGCAGCTTGTCTCAAACGTCTAAGATGCCGCTGTGGGTACACAGCACAACGTCCACCAGTCCAGCACATGTTGAGAATACACAGCCATGCGTCCTCCAAACAAATGCCTGAAAACGAAAAAAATATGCCATTCCCCTCACATGAGTGGACGGATAATCACTGGTCGGTATTTGAGGTATCTGGGGCATTCTTCTGGTTGCAAGTTCAGCACAACTGAACATGGCAAAGGTAAAGCAAGCAGCAAACAGTCCCCGAGCAACGGTCAAGAATATCAAGCAAATCAACCTGAGAAGGAGGGAACGAAAGCCAGCGGCCGACAGAAGGGGGAGCCCTGAACGCAACGATGGTACGCAACAATGGCACGCAACATAGTCACGCATGGATGTCGCAGAAGCGGCAAGGCAACAAAGCCATTCAATGGTGCTACGCAACTGTGCCACGCAAGATGGCCACGTGACAATGCAGTGTAAGACGGCCACGCAGCAATGCAACGCAATAAAGCTCTGCAACGGAGCAATGGTCGGCAATGCATGCATTGCCCGGCAAAGCTGTCACAATGACTCAAAGAATGGGTCGCGGTGTGTCTGTGGGGGGAGCCAATGGGGGCACAAGGGGAGAATCTAAGGCGAGGTCGGCAAATCGAGCAGCGGTTTATGGCCATGAAAAAACGATGACCGGGGACACGCAAATGACAAGGTCAGGGCGTGATCTTGTGATCTATGTTGAGCCATCCACGTAGACCCATAAATCTCATTTCATTCGGCAAAAGGGAACTTCAGGTTGGCCTGACGGCTGGCTTTCGTAACATGTAGGGCTGTGCATAAAACGTTGCACTGCTAGAACTGATCGTATCTCGGGGCCATGTAGAACGCCAAGTTGTGATTCTCGTAGTAAGAAATTTAAGAAGGAAACAATGCTGCACACCCTTCTTACCCTCTATAACACTGCTGTCAAGGGGACAACATCCCTTCAGGGGGGAATCGATACCCCACCGTCACCCAAGTGCAGCATGGTACATGGCATGTTTGGGGCCGTTTGGCAAGGCCTGCCCCCAAGCCCCCTAATACTCACTTCATTTGCAAAAATCAACTGGCCAGCTTCCCAGCTAGCTTTCGTAATTATGTACATTTACAATTGTTCTCTACGGTATTGCACATCACCCTCTATGGCGCAGCCTGTCCAAAGGCCAGGATAATTCTGCCGTTTTCTGCAATTCTCAGCATGAGAGGTAAGCAAAGGGGATGAGTCCCGCACCGTTGGTAAACATATGAATCTCCTTGTCCACTTGCATCACAGTGGGATCCCCCACGATCCAATCCTTAGCGCAGGGTGAGGTTCGCCATCTGATATCTGTGGTCACTCTCCCTCTCTCTATTGCAGAATCTGTATATACTAAAACATACTTTATTCCGATTTCATGCACTTTCACTTGCCTCACTTTCCTCTCTGCACGTGCCCAGGCCGGTCATTCGACGGTCGATCACCAACGGATTGCCAGGCTTCAAAGAGTCCAGGTGCCTTGATGATGGGATTCAAAGACCAGTCCTGTGCAAAGGAGTCCGTCAAAACGGTCAACACAAATCGCACCCAACAGGGAGATAGGGATCGACGAGATCGACGAGATCGAGGATAGGAACAAACATGTCACTGGCGACTTCTGGATACATCGAATTGCTCCCAGTTCAACAAGTGCGATGGCAAGTGAAACATGTCAAACTCCAAGGACTCCAACAAATCCAAAGAGTTTTATTGGAACAATCAGCGAATCAAAATTTTGCTCTGCCTGCCAGCTGGCTATGAATCTGTGATAGGGTCTATACGGGTTTACTGTGGTTTACTAGGTCCAATGATGTCAATCTCCAGCAGTTGATTCCTCTTTGTAGTTCCCCAACAGCTCGAAAAAACTCCAAATAGGAGCTCCAACCTACAGCGATGTTAGCGATGCAAAGTGCAAGCCTCGACGCCCTCGGCAGCACCAACTCCCTGGAGCCAACCGGCAAATGCATTGCTGCAAGAATTTTGAAAGAAAACGTTGAATACGAAAATATCTACGAAAACATATGTAAACATTCCGCGTGCCAAAATATGCCATGCCAAAGCAAAACTACATTTCTCTTGCCAGGATCACATTTCAAAACAAAATGTGGACATGTGGACTGTCAAACGTCGCAGCATAATGCAGCATATTCAGCAGCACGACAGTCTCCTGCACCCAACTTCCCGTGGCATCTTTGTCAAATGATTTGCTCTGCTTTCTTTTCTTGGTGTACTGCTCGCCTCAATTGGCATCAAATGATGCGGATCTGCTCAGGATTCTCCATGAAACAAATCTGAATTTGCTCTCAGCAACTGTCCAATCTCGGATTAACGTTGTAATCATCGTCGAGTCATCGTAAGTCATGTTTTCCCTTTTCCATTTAGACTCCATGACTGCATGCAGTGACAAGAACCTGCAACATCACCAGATTTAAACCATTTTAAACCTATTTGTTTCCACCATGAGGCGTTTGTAGGAGTGGGGTGGCTGGCTTTGCTTGCAAGCACCGCAGCCCATTGCGTCACAGGCTTCAAGAATCTGAAACTCGAGCTGACAAAAGCTGCGAAGGCAGAACTAAGTATCGTCACCCGATGAACGCAAGCAGGAACCGAATCACGAAGATTGGTCAGTTATGGTCAAAACCGACATCGAAGATCATCTCGCACTGCGTGAACAGCCTGCAGTGAATTGGGCTGTAAATCCTCCGGCCGCTCTAGAATTCACTCCCGCAAACAAAGGACCGGCGTCAAACATGTCAACGCCATGCAAACAGGTACTGCGACGCCAGTGTAAACGAGCTGTTCATCACCCGGGCATGATAGAAATGATATATTCATATACACTATGTATATATATATATATATATACATATCGAACAATTCTAGCAATCATTAATCGCCCAATTCCAACTCGTTATACTCGTTGAAAGCAGAAAGTCATTGAGCACCCTCTGGTTTCTTCACATCGGCATCGAGTCTTTATGAGTTTTTGGATCATCACATCTTGTCATCCAAATGATAGGACTTTGAGCGCTGGCTGCGTCGCATATGTAGGGGAGGAAGACTGGAGGGAGAACGAGGGTTGAAGATTTCCTCTTGGTGCCTTGGCCTAGCTGAAGCTCAATTGGTCTCCACGTTTCAAGTAGCTTTCATCTTAACGCTTGTGCGAAAGGACCGGACCGAGTCCATGCGAGTCCATGCCCCAAATGACAGCGGCTCAAGTCGTGGAGCAAAGTGTGGAATTTTGAAAACTCAAATGACTTCAACCTTCAAAATGTGTCCATATAAAATTCAAACCCATGATCCTATGTATATCTTACTATATTGTCATACATATTGTGGATACATATTGGGATTCATTTGCTTCACTGTGGTGACCCTGGAATGGTGCGACAACTTTTCCAAAGCGAAGGCTACGCACTCTCAAGTACCCTCTGTATCTTCTCCCAAGTCGTTGAGCTTGAAATCCTGGGGGTTCCCAAGGTTGCATGGCTATGCAGCTGTGGTGACAAAGTCAAGAAACCATCAGGTATCGCATCACTTTTATGGAGATAGTACTGGGACAACTCAGAACAACATATCAATTGGTGTGTTAAAGGGCTTCAATATTTAAAGTGGGTAGTGTATGCCATGCCATGTGCCTGCTAGTCGTGTTTTGTCTTGGAATGCAACCATTATCTTTGAATGTAGGATACTCTTGTTGTCTCATTGAGATGCTCACTGATGTTCATTTCTGCCAACAGTGCCAACGATTTTATATTTCACGGGGATTGCGCAATATCGTTGTTTTGCAACATCACGAGTGCACTCCTTTGCGCGGGTTACTTGCTTTGTATGTGTTTGCTCAAGTGCACTTGTCACGTGACCTGCCGCACACCACCTGCGAAAGTTCCAATGAACAAAAGCTTTTTTGAAAATAAAAAGGCAGCATATGGGAGTAGAATGAAATGAGTGTAGCGTATATGGTGTAGCATAAAATGATATCAAAATATCAAATGCATGTGTTTGGGCCAGTTTTGGGCCTGCCTTCATCACCTGGCAACAAAGAACTAAAGGGGCAAAGTTCAGCAGTCAACGACAGCAAGCATACTGGCAAGCTCCCTCGTGCTGCCTCGTGCTCCCCTCATGCGTCCTCATTCGTCCTAATGCGTCCTCGTCGAGAATTGGATCCCTCCGATGGTCAACAATGGGAAAACCATGCGAAACCCAATCCACATGATAATTTAATATAATTTCACATCTTTGCCGATTTTTTGAGCCTTGCTACCTCAAACTTTCAATTCCAAAGAGTTCTTGCGAAGCTGTCACTTGAAAATTTGTTTAATTCGTTTCCCATGAACAAAATGGTCTGTGTCTGTCTCTGTTCGGGTTTCCTCCCAAGCATGAAAACACTCTGAATGTGTCACTTTAGGCTTTGAAACAAGTGACTTGGGAGGACAAGACTCAGACGTTGTGAAAGATAGAAGCATCAATTGGCATCAAAGCACGACTCGGTCTCAAAACTTAGGACATCTTAGGACATCTCAGGACCTGTTTTGTCTTCAGTTCTCATGCTTGCACAAGTCCTGGAACCTGCAGGAGTACACAGCTCTATCATGCCCCCTGCAGCCACAGCTTTGGTGGAAAACCTTCGAATTGAACCCTTGTGGCTCAACATTAAAAGCTGAAATCGGTGAGCGTCTGCAGGTGCAAGTTCTCTCGTCTTTCCACCGTTTCCACCCCTAAAAACCGATGATACAAACACTTGATAGGCTTTATGGGTTCCAAAAACCTCTCATCTACTGCACCTGCAGGAAGCAGCTCACTTCGACACCATGACCTGCAGGATCAACTTCTTGCCTGACAGCTTCAAGGTTTCCATCTCCCTGGGTCCATTGGTGCTAAGAGGGAACGTCCATGTGAAGAAAGAATGACTTGTCACTTGTCACCCTGTAAAGAAAACCCTTTTACATGTTTCAGTTCGTTCATTAAAGATGGAAAGCCATCCCAGCTGTTTGCCTCCGGTTCTCCCTCAGTTTCGGGATGAAATAATGAATCTTGATGAACGCATATGAACGCCTCGTTTGGATTCGTTTGGTGCCATTGGCAAGTTCTTACTCTGCACAGTTGAAGAGCAGTTTCTCCTTCACCACTCCCATCCACTCCCCAGAGCAGGCCTGTTCGATGAATTGCGCCGGAAATCGTGAGACTCCAGCCTCTTCGTAAGCATCCTACTCAGGCGAAGGGGATATTTGTTGAGCCGCTGACTTTGGGAAGGATACGGATGGAGCATGAAGGAGCAGTCAAAACCAAAGCATTCCTCAAAATCGGGGCACCAGGTCAACGAAATGAAGCCACCTGATACAGTAGAAATGAAGCCAACCACATCTCAAGCTCACTCTCGAGACATTCGTGTCAAAGACTCTTGTAAGATTTTGGAGGACTGAAGACTTGCGAGAGATTGTGAGAGACTCTTGTACAACTTGTGAGACGCGTTCAGCAAAGGCTCTTCTCAAAGACTCTTGAGAGAACACCCTTGTAGGGTGCCTCTTGCAGGAAACCAGGCGCATGGAGCTGTTTTAAGAAACAGTTTGATCAGGACCAAGCAAACACACAGCAGGTGAATTGGTTGAGCTATGGGCGCAGCCCACAACCCGCCCCTCCCGCCGAGACTTTTGAAACACAAACCTTTTGAGATCCGTTGGGTCTGTTGAGCGTGACTTTTCAAGGACGAGACCCAACAGGCAACAGCTGCATCTCACAGCTCTGCCCAAAAGGACACCAAGCTTCCAAGATCTAAGTTCACTCCAAAGGCACGTGCACCGCCGACCCACGCAGCAAAAGAGTTCCGGTAGAATTTGGCAAACTCTTCTTATCTCTTCTTGCGAAAATGGAATTCAGCACAGTTTTGACACAGCTTTCACTGTCGGCATCATGAAGCAAACAGAACGCAGTCGCGCTCAGCTCCTGGTAGCCGTTTCGTGAGTTGTAGTAGATGAGCTCTTCTTTGGTGTCCAAGGGATTTACGAGGGTGTCAAAAGCATAAACCTCAAACTGGCTAAAGGGAAAGGAACAAAACTGCACCTCTCAGAACTTCAAGCATTGGTAAAATCTGAAGAGCTCGAATCCAATATGTTCCCAAGTCAATCACAAACAGCATCAAACAGCTCTGAAGCATTCGAAGTGGAACAGCTTTGGTTGGATTTGGGCAGGGTGCCAAACTGTGACCTGCATCCCAGGAACATAAGCCTGCTTCCAATCGTCTTCAATGAAACTTGGCCCAATAAACGTGGGAATCACGGTGTCCCATGATAAGCCTGGCAGGTAGCGGGGCTTGGAAGACATCATTCTTCGACCGAGTGCGTTTTGCTTTCCCATATCTTTCCCACTTTTCTTTGTGGATCCGAGCGTTTTGCGAGGCATGGATTGCCTTGACGACATGCCCATCCGCATGAGCTCCGGGATACATAAACAAGATCAAAAAAGGAAAGGTTTTCCATCCCCTTGTGAATTAAGTAAAAAGGTTATGTATTATCGTTTTATAGTAGAGAATGGGTTGCGCAAGGTCAAAAAAAACCTATTTAGCCTATAGAATCCTACAAGACAGCAGTTTGGGCAAAAGTGCTTGTCTATATTTCGATACGTTTCAACCTTTTTACTTAAGGCCTTAAAAAATAGCGAAAAAAACGCCAGAGACATCTGAAGACTATAGAAACAAATAGAATCAAAATGAAGCAAGATACAACATCAAATTTCTTCAAGACCAGCTTCCAGCGTCGAGGAAGAGGAAACAGAGGACTCAATTCTATAGATCTTCAAGCGTCAGCAAAAACTGGAAAAATTATCTTGATTTTTCGGCAAACATCTAAATTGAAAAAATGTCTTTCTGACTCATTCGGTTTCAATCTGATTCTATAGTACCGTTTGCATAAAATGGGAGGTTTTTGAGTAAGAGATTAATAGTGGTTTTACCGTGTGCCTTTATGTTGTCAGCCTTTCAAACATGTTAGCTTAGTTGATCGGCTGGATGCTTGTTTTGTTTAAGCTGTTTACTTACAAGTGTTCAGAAATGAACATTGAAATGAACATTTTGTGCCTTGTGCTGGATTGCTGCTGGCTTTATGAAAGATCCCAGGCTTCAAATTGCTGAAATTGAAGTGATTCTATAGATACAGATTTCGGCATTGGAAGGCAAGGGTTTTGCTTGGTTCCTCTCATTCCCTTTTCCGTTCTTACATGATTTTATAATCTTTCTGCCTTTTTCTGGTCCGTGTGCCTTTATGTTGTCAGCCTTTCAAACACGTTAGCTTAGTTGATCGGCACCTTGTTTGTTTTGCTTAAACTGTTTACTTGAAAGTGCTCAAAAATAAACATTTTGTGCTGGATCCTGGACTGCTGGCTTTATGATAGATCCCAGGCTTGAAATTGTTCAAATTAAAGTGATTCTATAAATACAGATTTCGGCATTGGAAGGCAAGGGCATGCGTGGTTCCTCTCATTCCTGAGTCCGTTCTTACATGATTTTATAGTCTGTCTGCCTTTTCCTCCTCTGTGTGCCTTTATGTTGTCAGCCTTTCAAACATGTTAGCTTGGTTGATCGGCAGGTTGTTTGTTTTGCTTAACTGTTTACCCGAAAGTGTTCAGAAATGAACATTTTGTCTTGGATCCTGGGTTGCTGGCTTTCTGATAGATCCCAGGCTTCAAATTGCTGAAATTGAAGTGATTCTATAAATACAGATTTCGGCATTGGAAGGCAAGGGTTTTGCTTGGTTCCTCTCATTCCCTTGTCCGTTCTTACATGATTTTATAATCTTTCTGCCTTTTTCTGGTCCGTGTGCCTTTATGTTGTCAGCCTTTCAAACA